>VZRX01014346.1:60531-136717 GCA_013398075.1 Notiomystis cincta
TTTTTTTAATGGACATTTCATTGACAGCATAGTCCAATAATTACAAAGAAGCAGTGCATCACACCTGAGATAGAAGACTGGGATTCCTAACTCCTTCCTTCTGGTCTGTGTGGCAAATGAGCTGTGAATTATCCAAAATAAGGTTTGAACAAATGAAAGTATACTTGATTTGTCTTGTGACAGGCTCTTCCTTTTAATCAGAAAACTACTGACAGGCTTTCAGAAGATTGCTATGTGATAACTGCTTCACAATACTCCTCTCATTATGTTGGCTTTTTAAATAAACGTGTGTTGAGTAGCTCTTGAGCATGTTGTTGCAGGACTGAATTTGACATGTCAGAGTTATCTGTTACTGCTCTGTAACAGCAATGTATAAGCTGTTATTCCAGGTGCTTGGAAGTTTACTCATAAGAGGTAGTGCTCCAGATACACAAAGTAAACTGTTCCCAAAGCTAGAAATATATTCTCCATGAATTCTTCTAGTTATCCATATGAAACTACCTGTGAGAAATAGTAGCAGAATTTCAGGAACAGGCTTTGCCAGCTAAAGAGCCCGCCATGAGTTGTAGCTGGATCCTAGGATCCTGCGATCATTCGTGGTGGTTCTTCAGGGGAAAGAACAGACTTTTCAAGTATGCTAATAGATGGTTATCTTGCCTTAAGGAGCCCAAATGTGGAATGCTTGCTCTTCTCCTGGTGGATTTTTTTTTTTTTTTTGAGTTTGTTGTTCCTTTTGGGCTTTATTTTTGATGAAGAAACCATGGCTGAATGTCCAACTGGAATAACTGTGGGGCTGTACATCATCATGTCTCTCTTGTGTGTGTATTTAAAATAAAGATATTTAGATGACAGTGGCACTTGGAAAGGTTGGAGGGGATTAAATCCCTGTAGCTGAGCAAGACTGAGCATGGTTGTGGTGAGACTGGAGACCAAAACCTGAGGGGACACTTTTGTCTGGTGTTACTGTTGCTATTTCCCTAGCTACAGAACTTGTTCAAGTAGTTCTTGTAATGCTTTCTCTTGGATTTTAATCTTTCTGAGGGAGGAAAGGAAGAGAATATAATTTTCATTTCTCTAGAACAAGATGCTTTTGACAGTCTGTCTCTTTTCATACTATTTTAGGCACTTAAGGGAGGGAAATACTGCATTATAGGTAATACCTGTGCTGTCCTGTGACTGACTTAGCTGAGTAATCACTGCACTGGTGGTCAGTTTGTCTTTCCCTCTCTTGCTTTCAGCTTATAACTTTGAATTTATGGAAAGCCTCTGCTTCTTTCATGTTAGCCTGGGCTGTAGCTTTTCTTTCTCCTTTGAGTGGGGGAAGAAACATACTGCTGAAGGAGCCAGATGGAAAGGTGTAATTTCGGAAAATATGTATTTACATTGTCTAACAACTCTGCCACTCCCATATCTGTTGAAATGTGGGGTTCAGTTTTATTACTTAGATTACTTTCAGGGTGTTCTTCACTGCTTGAGTGACTCTTATCTCATAGTTAATTTGTATGTTTTGATAAGTATTTGTTAAAGGTTTCTGTTTTTTTTGAGGTAAAACTTTGAAGAAAGCAAGGGATATTACATTAAGGAAGACATGGCTTTGTTTTCTTAAAGGAAAAGGTCAAAGAGAAGGGAGAGCACTAAAAAAATTAAAATCCTCCCTTCCCCCCCTCACCTATCACCAAGATCAGGTTCTTTTAAATTTTTATAAGTAATTCTGTGCAATATGGCCCAGCCTTCCTAATCTACTTTTACATGTTTTCAGGAATATATGAATAAATACCCTTCTTTTCCTCTGTCATCATTCCTGTTACCTGTTAGAGTGCTTTAAAAAAATGAGAAAGGGCCCAGAGTAATTCCTAGTTTATTTCAAATAAACCAAGTGTTTATTTTTCTAAAGGCTTGTGATGTCCTGAAGAAAGATTTTTTTAAAGTGCATATTTTTCCTTGACAGCCTATGATTTTTTTTCCACAGAGATCAGTAGTTTCCATGTCGCAGTCTTGTCATCTTATGTTTCAAAAGACACAGCCTTGGTCACTTGAGATTGAGTCCCTTCTTTTGCTCCAAACCAGAGATCAGAGAGTATTTAAGCACCACCTCTTTAGTGCAGTCCACAGAAACCTGTTTAAATCTGGTTATTATTTTTAAGACAGTTTACAAAAGAGCCCTTTCCACTGAAATGTCAGCCAAGCAAATTGCTTACTTGTTGATTTGTCCTCTAAATATATAAACTTAACCACATGGCAGGGTAGGTTGAATGATTATTTTAACTGCTCTAGTTTCAAGTTTTTCTTTTTTTATGGTAATGTGTGTTGTGGCAGAGGATGGGAGAAACAGAGGACAACTACTTAGTCTTCCCTATCAGTCTGATAAAATCTAGACCTAGTCAAGCAATTATACCCTGCAGTTGTCATAATTCACATGTGGTGCCTTGTTCAAATTTTTGTTTTGTTTGGTGTTTGTTATTAGTCAAATACTTTCATTTCTTCCATCATCTCAGTTGTTTTTTGCTTGTTTCCAAGCTTGATCAGTGAATAAATAATCAGATCTAAAAGGCATGTGCATTTCAAGTTCTGTGAGCAGGCAGGACAGTTTGTACCAGTGAGTGCTGCAGCTGAGCTATCAAGCCAGTCCAGCTGGAGTGCAGAACTCAGCAGGGTTTGTCCTCACAGTGCAGTTCAGTGTACATAGGTGTACATGTCCCTTCCCTGGACTGTACAGATGCAGTGCACTCACTGCTGAAAGCTTTTCCTTCAAATTGTGTAATTTCTTATCCTGTACTTGGCACTGCTGAGGCTGCACCTTGAATCCTCTGTTCATTTTGGGGCCCCTCCTGACAAGAAGAACATTGAGAGGCTGGAGCATGTCCAGAGAAGCAGCTCAGGAAGGGTCTGGAGCACAGGTCTGATGAGGAGCAGTTGAGGGAGCTGAGGGTTTTTAGCCTGGAGAAAAGGAGGCTCAGGGGAGACATTATCCCTCTCTCCAAATCCTTGGAAAAAGGTTGTAGCCAGGTACAGATTTCTCTCTTCTCTCAAGGAACAAACAACAGGGCAAGAGGAAACTGCCTGAAGTTGAACCAGGGGAGGGTTAGGTTGGATATTAGGAAAAAATTCTTTGCTCAGAGAGTTGTCAGGCATTGGAACAGGCTGCCCAGGGAAGTGTTTGAGTCACTATCCCTGGAGGTATTTAAAAGATGTGAAGATGTGGCACTCAGGGACATGTTGAGCACTTGACTTAGAAGTGTTAGGTTTTGGTTGGAGTCAATCTTTAGGAGTCTTTTCTAATCAAAATGATTCTGTCACTCCATAACGTGTTGTCACAGTCCAAGCAGCTTCTTATTTTAGCTCTTAGGTTGACAAAATGTTTTGGTTTTTTTTCCCCTTCATTTTGTCTTGTTCTAGAGAGGGGAAGCCATGTCTAGATTATCAGATTGACAACGTTTGCTGGCAGTCAGGGGTCGCTTTAGTCGTCTCTTCTGGTTTTGTTTGCTTCTCACTTGTTCTGCCATGCAGTTAAAGCTCCAAGTGTGTTCAGTGGGTCTGGGCTACCAGGGCAAGGTTGTGGATCCTTTGGCTGATGGTAAACAGGGACAGTATTTGAATATGAACTCCTGTTAGTGGGTCCAGGAAAGAGAGACAGAGGAAACATTGATACTTCCTGTTTCATAAACTTAGCTAAGCTTAGTAATGCCTCAGCTCCAGAAATGACAATGGAAATGTCACAAACCCAAACACTTTGAAAAACACTTTTCTTTTTGGAAATGCTGACGTGCTCTTTTTCCCTCAGCTTCCACCAATGCACCTCAAACATGACTGACCCAAGTCCTGAAATTCTGTATTCCTACTTGGTTACAGAAAGTGTTCCTCATATCATCAGGGTGGGGAGAATACTCGCTTCCACTGCAGGAAACACACACAGGAGTCTCTAAGGGAGGTTGTGAAGTCTTTCATGGTGTCACTTGTCTTAGGCAAGAAACTGCTTTATCTGCTCTCTCATGAGAACATCTTATGGCAAAATGTAGAGCACATAGCAATACAGCTGGAGCAGTTAAGTGAGGGAAAAATCAAAAAGTTACTTAGGCTGGTACTTTCACTCAGAAATTTTACATGTCATGCTTATATAGAAACAAAACCAGCTTGACTTTTCCCCCAAACTGTAATGGTATATTTAAGCTAATTCTTGTGTCAAAGCATGAAGGGTATAAATAATATAAAAAGATTCTCACTGTGTTATATACTGTAGGTGTTCTTCTTGTATGAAAACAGAATGAAAATGGAATTGCATTAGAAATCAAAAACTTTATTTCCTTCTGTGTAGGATTGCAACATGTTTCTTTAATGCCTTGTGCTTCTCATGAGGATGTGGTGATTGCTCTTGCTTATCCTTAGTTGTCTTTGCAGTGAAGCTTTCATGTGTTTGTGTGCCAGAATCTTTAAGGTCAAAAGTTTTTTCCCAGTCAGAGTAAGTGAGTTTTACAGCGTGTCACTTTTGAAATACATGTTATTAGCCTACATTTGATTCATTGGCCTCTTGTAAAATTTCTAATCTGAAACTGTCAGAGGGATTACAGGATTTCTTTGCACACAGAGTCCAACTCTTGCACAACTGTCCAGAGCAAAGATGAGTGAAGTTTCTCTTTTGGCCGGTACCACACTACATGATTTATTTTCATGATGATTTAAATAATTATTTCCTGGTAAGCTCTCTCAGCAGTTAGTGGTGGCATAAGCACTAACTTTATTCTTTTACTGAGGCAAATGCAATAATTGGAGAAGCTGGAAGGTGGAATGTCTGGGCTTTCTCTAGCAATAACTTTTAAAAGAACAACAGTGAGAGCAGGGAAAGGGGAGTGTAAAACTCATCCTTTAAAGTAAAGTTTTGTGTATTTTGGTGCTTTCTGCAGTTTTTATTTGTTTAAAGGACTCTTGTATTCACAATAAGGATGTTGAAATATTCTGTGGTGCTCATATAAAGCTTTGGTCTGACCTAATTAGAAACTTCAGTTTTAATGTTTTAGTCAGAAACAGCTCATATGAGAGCTGTCAGAAAAGTTTTTTTGACGCACAACTGTTGGATCACTTTGCACTTGGGCAAACTATGACAGTTTTGGAAGAGTGTGGAGTAAAAAAAAAATATTTGGGCATCTATTTAAGTTACCCATTGCTATGCTGTCTGCTGCTTTTTCTGGAAACTGTATATGGCAGAAGTACAGACTGTCCTCTGCACCACAGTTGCTGCCAGCTGTTTTCTTTGTCAAAACTTGGATTCATTTCGCTTCCGTGTCAAGCTGCAGCAAAGTTTCTCTTGAACTCTTCTATCTTTGAGGACCTGTTGTGGCAATTCTGTTCTTGATGCTGAATGTTTGTCTTTTAATAAATAAGTAAGTAAATAGCCCAAGGGTTGGACTCTTGGTCATTATGTGTTGAATCCTAGACCTCAGCTGCTCATTTATCTGATTCATCATTGTGTTTTCCTCTGTCCTCTCCCACTAGAATCCTGTTGCACTTGGGAAGATAAAGCTGGGCTGTCTGAGGTCTTTGCCTACTGGAAGAATTTTGCTTATGGTTCATGACTCATGAGCAGAGGAATTGGTGAAAACATAACTTTATTTTCTGAGCCTTTTATGGGCTTACTGATGACAAAGTATTTGGTAGCCAGTTCATACAACACCCTAATTATAGGTGTGCACTTGTGCTGGGTGCATGTTTGGACGTGTTTTCTTGTGGAGAAATCACAGTATCTTGCAAGTTTGATCTCCTTGTGGGTTTTTGTCTATATAGCAATTCCATAAAAGTGACAAAGTTTTGAGATCTGCCATTTTAGAGTGAGAAAACACTGTGCATATTTTTTCCCACAAAGGTATTTAATGTTTAATGTTGATGTTTCTGCAAAAAGTGTCTTGCTTTTTATATTTATTGGATGGGAACTCTCTGAGATGATGTCCTGCCCAGTGGCAGCAGAGGTGGCATGTGAAAAACGTGCCAAGCAGTGTGTTTGCTGTGACCTTCCCATCCCAGGCTAAGCTGGGCTTCCCCTCCAGCTTTCCCAAGCAGCTGAAGTTTCAGTCACATGTGTGCATTCTACAACTGGAGACTTCAAGTAATGAAGTCAGTCCTGTTTCTTGGAAGGAGGGAATCTCTGTGCCATGGTGGTGGGTCAGGACCTCTGCTGGGCTGATGTAACAACTTGACTAGACTGCCATGAGCAAATTTTGCTGACTGAGGAAAGCAAACATGTCCTGCTAGTTATTTGGATTTGGAAAAATGCTTTGAATTCAGTGATTATTTCACTTAAGATGAGTTGTGTGGGGTTAGTGCTTCATTGCCCATTTCACAGAGTAGATTTGATTTTGTGGGGTTGTCCCCCAACCAAAAATCTCTTTTATAATTTGCAGACTATCATGGCAAAATTTAGCTTCTAACCAACAGTGAATTGTTATTTTTCTTTTGCAATCAAAACAGTATTTCAACATAATATATTCTTTTTTATGTAAACATTATAGTTACTGTCTGGGAAATAAGTCTGGGAATAAAGGCAATGCTCCAGAATTTAAACATTCAGAATGCTGATGTTGGATAAGTATCTGTAGAATAAACACATTTTTCCCTGTAAGTACTTTATTTCTTTCACAGAGTTTCCCTGTTGAGAATGTTTTCAGTTAACTGGCACAATTTTTCATCCTTAAACAGTATTGTCTTCTAATTTACTTGCTACTAAACAGCAGAAATGCATGAAGGCCCTCAAATCCGTGGTGTTTGACAAGAATTTTAATTGAAGAATAAAACATCTGGAAATCTGTGATCTATTTCATGATCAGACTTGTCTTGTACATGCTGTCAGTTTTAAATTTCTACTTTGACATTTGTTACTAGCAGTGTAATCTCACCTTCTGAATTCATACATCTTCACATTAATAGTAGTAAAATCCTGATCTCTGAAAAGGAATCTTTTCTTCTCACGTGTTCTAATGTAGCTATTTTTGGAAGGCTATCCCCAAGTCTGTGCTACTTGAAGAGCTGCAGGTACTGTACTTTACCAGGGAAAGCTTTGATTGTATAAGTATTTGGTATTGTGTGTTCCCACATTGCTTTTGGACTGATGAAGAGTTTGATTTTGGGAACAGAGCACAGAACAGTGGTGTTCCTCTTGCTGTTGTTTGCTGCAGAATGGCAAAGGGAAACCTTTGCAGCAAATCCTGAACTGCTGGCTTTTATCTCTGGGAACTCTGTGAATTTGGTGGAATGCCCTCGTAGTTTTCTGCATTGCAAATTTGTTATTCCTTAGTCCTTGCTTTCTAATTTATTATTTCTTTTGTTCTGTTTCATTGTAAGAGACACAGAGCTTGTAGGGATCAGGAAGATGGTTCTGATTCCTTTGAAGACAGATTATCTTTGTGGTGCTCCACAGGAGCTTCCCTCAGAGTTGCAAGACCCTTCAGCGGAAACTTTCGGTCTTGTGTCAGGGTGGTTGCAGGAATATTTCTTCACCACTGAAGCAGATTTTATCTGCAGGATTGTAGGACCAGAACTGGAGCTTCTCTTTTGGTTTCATAATGTAACTTATGCTATGTTCCTGAAAAGCAGAACTGAAAGATGTAGTCACCATCTGAGCTGTCAGAGGGGTGGGGGCACTTTGGGGGCTCTTGGAGATGCTTTAGAAGAACCTTAATCACTGCTGAGATACTAAATGTGCTTTTTTTGCCTAATGCCTGGGATGCAAAGAGGAAAATGCCCTTGGCAGGGTGGAGTAGGGCTGCTGGCAGATTTCAAAGATCCAACTAAAAAGGCAAATAACCAGAGCCCAGGAAGGTGTGGTGCAGCTGAGGGACAATACCAACAGGACTTGGCACTTTTCCCATGCTCTCAGAAGATGCTACTTTATTTCATATATGGTAATTAACATGTTAATTACATGTTTCTTGATGTGGAGGATTATGGAGTTTATGCCCATGTAGTTGCAAGGGTAGAAAGAGGAGAAATGAGTCAAGTCTGTTTTCACTGATGAAAGTTGTAGAACTAGACAAGGTAGATAAGCTGACAGGTATTTTGTTATTATGCTGTGTACTTTCTATAGGAGAAAAAAATGGTTGGAGGTTATGGCATCTAGACAATTTTGCATATCAGTGAAAAAATTGAGTCTGCTGTGCTGACATCTGAAAGAGTTCTTAACGTGCCTCTTTTGATTGCTATGGGGAACAGTGGTGTTTAGACCATGGGATTATGCATTTGAAAGAAGGAAGATCATAAAATATCACAGAAATAACCTGTGAAGTAGAAGTCTTGCAAGAGTTGGGGTCTCTCTTTTAAGAAGCAGGGAGGTTAGAATGTGTCTTTTGGGCTACTCAGTGTGACTTGTTCAGACTAAATGGCCTGGTTTTACTTGTCCCAGAATTACACCATAATTAATGACCCCAGCAAGCAGTAAAACTGCTAATAGGGAATGTCCAACGCTCTGGAAGAAACATTTGGGAGCAGTAAGTTCCTAAAAGAGGCACTGTTTGGAAGAGTGGTATTCATTGCCCCAGTATGAGATATCTTTTTGATTGAACACTAAAAGCATGCTTTTGGGTTTTTTTGGCTTCTAGGCTGTCATTAATTGGGAGAGTCATGACAAAATCTTAGTGTAGTGGAAGAATGACATTGGTTCTTAATCTATGTGAAGTTAAGAAGAAAAATTCCATTGATGTTTAAGATTACAGTAATTTATGTGTAAATACAAGAGATCAATAAGAATTTCAGCAAAGTTGTTTGTTTTTCATTTTACTCTTGCAATTTCCTTTTTTCTGTTTGATGCCAAGTGTTTGGTTTTGTGTGGGTTTTTTTTCCCCCCCACTTGCAAAAACCCTTTCCATGTTAAAATTTGAAAGACTTTTCCTAAAACATTGCTGCTGCCGTTCCTCTTTTGTGTTGTATTTTGAAGATTTCAACTCTCCCTTATGTGCCTGAAAAAATTTCTGAGGGTTTTTCCAAAATAATAAAACAATTTATAACTTTGATGCACTTAATGTGGAGTTGCCTCAGACCTGAGCATATGAATGAGGAGGGTGTGAAGCTGTCAACAGCTGGAGAAGTACCTTTGGGCAGCAGAAGCAGGATGCTAGTTGGATTAAACTGAAATGGTGAGAGGTTGAGGTTTTCCTTATTTGTTTTAAAGGTGTGGGATGGACCAAATGCACTGTATTATGCAGGGGAGGCAGGAGGAAGAGAAGTTGAGCCACCTGACAAGTCAATAATACATTGCATTTTAATTCTCATAGCCAAATTTGCTAAGCTTTCAGAAACTTGTGAGCTGCCATGGGTAATGTGACACAATTAAAATAGGACTCTACAAACCTCTTGGACTTTGAACTTGATTTCTATTCAGGTTTTGGATGGGAATGAGTAACTTTGGGTTTTAGCTTCATTGTGAATTCTCTTGTTTCGATGGCTCTTTCAATATACTTATCAGATAAAAATGAGTAGTAAGTTTATTTGGTTTTAGGGAGTTGTAATGTTTTACTGCTCTTAGGAATTCTTGCAAGCCACATGGCTTGCATCTGCCAAGTTACTAAATTAATCCTGTTTATCCACCTTACTAAGGCAGTGACTAAATCCTGTTCATGTTCTCAGTGTTGTGGATTATATTAGATTCATTGTCCACCTTGTGAAAGGGGACACAGAAAAGGAACACAGAGTTGCTTTTAAAGTGTTGAGATGGTTCATTTTTTTGTATAAAATGTCATACGAGTCCGTAGTGCATCTCTTGGACAAGCTATTTTAAGTGCTCTGTTCCTCTGAAGCTGCTTTGTTGGCTCTTGTAGGAGATTGGTGCCTGGGAAGAAGAGAGGAGAGGCCAACTCTGGCTCAGCTTGTTCTTGCCTGTTTCACGATGGTGTGTGGCTTGCCTGATCTTGGCCCACTGCAAAGAAAATACCTTGAGAAGTCAAACACTAGTTCTTAAAGTAGCATGAAGATGAGCTTGATAGTTAAATCTAAGTGTTTGTTAACCTTGTAGCTTTTTGGGGAGGATGTTGTTCAATGAAACCAGAGCAATTTTAACTAAAGCTGCTAGAAATCTGTAATTCCTGGAGCATATCTCTTAAGAGTCAAAGAAACTTGAAGTTAGGGATGAGGAATCGTGATTCCAGTCCTTCTTAAAAGCTTGATGCAGAAGTGTGTATATTGTTGTAGCAAAGTATTAGCACTCAAACAAAAGGATGTAATTCCTCTCCCTTCCCAAAGAGATCCAGACTAGCCTTAGGAAGCAATATTGTCTGGCTTTGTGCAAGACTTTTGGTTTGTGAGGCTAGCACTGAGATTAGCACTGATCTTCAAGGGAATCATTGGATTCTGGTGCTGTTAAGTGGGGCTTGGCCACCCTGCAACTAATGGTGTCATGTTGGCTCAGCTCGACTCAGATAAGGACCAAAAGTATTTTCTTTCAAATCCAAATGGAAAAAATGTCGAGGTGTTTGTGTGGGGTACTGGCAGTGCATCTAGCACTGGGCAAACTCACAGGAGCACTCGTTACCAGCAGTCGGCTGCTCCTGTCTCTTTTGCTGTATTTTTAAATAGTTGTATCCAAACATGAAAGAAGTACAGTGTGCTGATATGAGCAATGACAAAGAGAACATTAAAAGCCTTGGTGTCCTTGTGTCCCTCCCTTCTCTCCTTGGAAATGTATCTTCAGCCTTTTGGTCAAAACATTTAGCAGATGCTTAGTTTCTTTGAGTGTTTCAGAAGGTGAATCCTTGAAATGACTCTTCTTTATGGGTTTGCCAGGATTCTGTGGTGTTCAGCAGTGTTAGTGTTGGGTTGATATTTAAAGCAGTCTTTGATCTTGAATGCCCTGTTCCTCCCTTTGAATGGTAACAGCAGCTTGTAACAAGCAACAACCCTATTGCTGCTTCCTTTATCTTTTAGTTTGGTGTTACTGTGTAAAATGTGGAGCTGAAAGGGAGTAAAACAGTTACTCTTCAGTAGGCCACAGCGTTATTCCCATAGCCAGAGTACCTGGCCGTGCTGTTTGACACATAATTGTGCTCAAGTGCTGTCTTCCTCCAGTGTTCCTAGCTGGAATCCATACAGGTTTACAGTCTGCTGTATAACACATACTGGTCTTGCAGGCTCTCATGCTGGTGTGGAACAATACTGGGATGTATCTGTCAGTGCCAGACAAACAATTTTGCTGTAGTAAATGTCTTCTGACACATTGTGAAAGAAAGCCAAGTTGCATTTATGAAATTTCTAACTTAAGCAACAATGCTCAGCATTTAAATTGTAGCACAATAGTAAGAAACTACAGTACTTATGATATCATCTAGTGTGTTTTTATAGATTTATAAATACTTATAATTGTGTGAATTTCTGTGTATGTACTGTAGGACATGTGGAATTCATCAGGATTAAGGCCAGAGCAGTTTCATATTTTGTCCCTCAGTGGAAGCTTTGGCTGCCAGTGGTTTCAGGTGTCTCACTCTGGCTGTGGTTTGTCAGGTGGCAAGAAAATCCACCACAAGGCTACATTATCTTTTCGTTTTTGTGTCTAGCCACCATCCTTGTAATTCTTCCTCTGCTGTAACAAAAAAGAAATCACTATTCTTGCTCCAACCTGAGAAAGTTTTCCTCCATCGCTATTTGATACTTGGTTTTGATTTTGCTCCAGTGACTTCTGACCTTTGTTGCAAGTGCCAATTTCTTAAAATTCAGAAAATCTCTTCCTCTTTTCTTCCAGGTGTTGATTCAATAGACAGGTATCTGCAGCCTTTCTTGACCCATCAGATTGTTTTTCTGTGACCCAAATCCCCAATCCCTCACCTTCACTGATGTTTTCCAAAATTTTCTGTAATGGTTCTTAAACATTTCAGAAATTATTTGTGGAAAGATGTTGCAAAAATATATCTTCATGGTTTTAATGAGGAACTCTGCAAATATAGCTTTGATATGTTAAAAGGTTATTGCTTCCAACAGCATAGTCAATCCTCGGGCCAGTAATTTCCAATCCCAGAGCAGATTCAGTAATGAGAAATGCATAAATACGTGTTTCTGATCCTCTGAGAAGCTGAGTGTTTTAATTCAGCCCCTTCTCAAGCTGACTGAAGGTGTTGGACTTGGCACTGAAAGAGCCTGGTGTGGGCATAGGTGTCATTTGCTGTCACTGTCACAAGAGAGGTGGCAGTTTGACAGCACTCTAGAAAGGCTCATAAGCTGACTAATATTGTACTTTTTCAGTCTGTGAAGGGGACTGGGGGCGTTGTGTGTATGTGGTACTGCATGAGTCTCTTAACATGTACCTTGCTCCACATTATTTGAATGCTTCACCTCTACAAGTGGGAGAAAACATAATAAACAATCCCTTCCTCTAGTGTGTGGCTGGCTCTCATATGACAAGGCTTTGGGAGGGGATTATTGGATTCAAGAAAATTTAATAAGTTTGGGACAGTGTGTGTTGTTGGAACCATTCTCCCATAAATAAACTCTCTTCAGCCTTGTGCTGTGACCTGGCTCACAAACAAGTGTAACAGTAGATGGTTAAGAACCTTGTTATTTTCCATATTTAAGCCTTTCACAGCTAACAGAACTTGTTTCTTTCGCTGTCTGCTTTATGAACAGCTGTTCAGCCCACAAGACATTTGAATTAAAACACCTGTGCTTCCTTTTGCACGGGAGTTATGTTACTGCTTCCTTCAACCTTCTAATCCTTGTTATTTCAACCTTGTGCAGCATCCTGCTGCATCATGTGTTGGAGGGGACAGCTGTTACACAATGGGTGAGGAGAAGACTAAAGAGAAATAGGTGAAAAGGAACAAAAAGCTTTTTTTTTTTTTCATTTTAGGCTGTGTTTTGCTGTTTGTAGAGTATTTGATTTAACTTTTTAAGTCGTTGAAAAGAACTTCCAGTATGTGAGGTTATACTATGATATGTGATAAAATACATGATGTGCTGGATGCAGGACTGATAATAAAATTAGATGATTTTTTGTTTGTTGTTGGTACAAAAACAAACCCCAAACCAAAAGAAAAAAAAACCCTGAATGACCTCCCCACTAAAACTAGAACAAAAAAGCCCAACCTAGTAATCTTTTAGTGCCTGTTAATATTAAAGAGCAAAATGCTTAGCTGGCCTGTTAAAAGAGTTGTTCTTAACCCTTCAGAACTGCATGTGATAAGAAGAAGATTATAGATTAACTAAATATTTTAAATTGTCCTTAACTTTGGCTGACAACAAAAATGTGAGTAAAACCTTCACAATTGAGTAGAGGTGTACCAGAACCTGCATCCTTTTTTTTCCCACTGTGCAACTGCATCCTTCCAGCACTTCCCAACCTGCACATATCAGCACAGCAGAAAAATGTGTTGTACACTGTTTATTTACAGCTTTATGAATTTTAGTAAATGTTTATAATATTGATATTGTGACTGAATATGGTGTCTGTTTACTTCCTGAGGAACATATGAGTGCAGCCTCCAACCTCAAATTGTCAAATGTTAATGGGTAAAATTTGGGTTACTGGAAATGCTTTGGAGATACTGTGAAACAATTTTTATATAAATTTAATTTTAATGCTGTGCATTTAACTTAGCTTTTGACAGAGTTTAACTCTGGAATTTCTAGTTCAAGTGCAATAATTCTTTTGTATTTGGTTTATGTATACTTATGTATAAATGTTTCACTAGTGGAACTATCTCTGTATAGTTTTTAGAAAATCTAAGCTGTGTATTTATGCTGATGAATAAATGAGTGAATTCAGTTAGCACTGCAAGACCACTGGTACAACTTACACTGAGTGTCATGCCCTGAACTTCTGTAGTTACACATCTGTTTACATGGCCTGTGCCCTAAATTAAAGTGAAGTGTAAGGATAGACACTATACACATGATCACAGGTGCTTTCTGCTATATAGCCTTGCATAAAGAAATCTGTGTGACACATTCCTTACTAGAAGAGAGTTAGACAGCATTGGATGTCGTGTAATGTCCTTAGGTAGACCTGTGCTAAGAGTTTCTTGTCAAAGTTGGTTATTCTAGGCATGGAGAGATCTTCTGGCCTACTTAAAATGACTGCCTAACCCTTCAACCTGTGCTGTTTTTCTTGCAGACCTGTCAGCAGCCCAGAGAAAATTTGCCCATTCTCTGAGAGACTTTAAATTTGAATTCATTGGTGATGCAGAGACAGATGATGAAAGATACATAGGTAGGTAAGAAGTGACTCGAAGTGGGTATATTTTGTCATGCCATCCTCCAACATGATTAAACATTTTTATTGTTTTATATTACAGATGCATCACTTCATGAGTTTTCAAACTTCTTAAAAAATCTTGAAGAACAAAGAGAAATTTTGGTGAGTTGCAATAAATGACTTAAAAAGCTGTGCACATAGCAAAGAGATCAACATTAGTTGCTTTTATTGCTTTGTTACCCACCAAGGTGTTGATATCTCTGACTTAAAAGAGGAAGTTCTCACTGTGCAGCCTCTGGTTCTGTAGTCCAGAGTTACAACAACTACTTCTCATTAAAGAAGAAATCTGAAGGGCAGGAATGGATAAATATGAGTCAGTTTAAGATAGTCATGCCCAGATTAATTATGGCTGGGGTGAATGGGAAAACCACCATAAGGTTGTTTACCGTTTTCAGTAAAAAGCAAAATGAAAGAGTTAATGCTGCAGCAGGGGACACTCAAATTTTGGCAGTTGGCCAACTTTGGGTCCGGGATCTCTGTAGCTCTGGCTTCAGTGCTTAGGTGGATCTGGGATGCAATCTGTTCTATTTATGAAGTACAGACTCAGAAACTTTTACCTTGTATTTGAGCTTTGTGGTGAGGGGTTGGAGCTCCAAGCAGTTGCTCCTTTGTGTAAAAGTTCTCTGTTCTTCATTCTGTTGCTTGTGATTGCTTGGGGTGTAATTAGTGAAATTACATGCCCGTGCTGGCTGCACATAGACCAGGGGCTGAGAGTTGTGCAAAACACCTTGCTGTCTGGATTTCCTAACTTTTCCAGAAGATGAGGGGTTTCTTTCTGGATGGTGCCCTGGTTCTCCTCAGCAGCTGCATGCCCAGCTTTTGTTTCAGAGCAGGAATTCATAGAGCAGCTGCTGTGTAACCAGTTTTCTTCTTAGTCAGGTCAGACTCTGCATCTGGGAAATGTGCTTAGATCTGACTCGATAGCAGTTGCATTTCTCAGTATTCATCATGTGATTGTATCTTTGCCTTCCTGGAAATCAGTGATCCCTTGGCATCACTGAGAGGAAGCTGACTAATCTGCTGTCTTCCCTACTTCTTTCTTCCAGAAGCTGTGCCTACAGTGCAGGAATATGTAGATAAATGAGAAAAGAGCTTCCAAACAATTCTTTTTTCCATGTTTCTCTCTCTAGTCCTGAGCCCAGTAATAGTCATGGTTCCTTGTATGTGTTGTGTTCTGTTCTGGTATGCTGTTCTGATCTGGAACCACATTCAGTTCGGAATTAGGATCAGGGTGGTTCTTCACACTTTCTTAAAAACTGTCTGCATAGTAGAGACAATTTTTCAATGTTTTGAGTTGTTTTGCCAAATTGTAGGGGTTGGCTCAAGTGCATTTCAATACATCTTTTGTTTTTCATAATTCAGCAGTATAGTCTTTAGTCTGGTATTTCTTGCCATCCATAGCTGTATTTTATTTTAATGAATTGCACAAATCTAATGAGTGAAAATCTTTATGAAGTTTTATAATGAAAAATACTTCATGAACTGCCACATTATTTTGATATCAGGCTTTTGAGGGATGACTTAAAATTACATGGCACATTTCAGTGACTGTATCAATAGCCCTTCAGCAGGGATAGATTACCACCACAGCAGGCTGTGCAGAATCCAGTGCTGTCTGCCTGGATTGTAAAACACTTGCATTGTTCAAACTGAGTGCCATGAAACTGTATTAACTTACTTTTTTGGTATGATGCCCACGCTTAAACAGAAGGTGCTATCATACTGAAAGCTAACTAGTGTCAGTTTCTTGATAGGAAAAGCATGAAATGAAGTCTTTGTTAGAACTGTGACTGATGAAAAACAGGGAGCATAAATTGTTACGAGGAAAATATTTAATACCAAATAGAAACAGAATATATTCTGAGTTACCAGATGCATGGTGTTTTTATTACATCTGTAGTTTAGCAAATGTTATGTATCATTTCTGGAGTGAGTTTATGTAACAATGGCCATAAGTCTCTGAGAAAATGATTGTGTGGTGACTGGAAAAGATAATTTCCAGTGTCTGCTGCTCTTTTTTTTTTTTTTCCCCCTTACTTCTCAGTGGATGTTTTAACAGTGGCATGAGCTCTAGAAATACTCCCATGGAGAATATTAGGGTATGTTGCATTCACAGATGTTTGGAATGAGGTCAGGGATCCAAAGACTTTCCATTAAGATGTATAGAGTATACATCTAAAGTATAGAGCAGGATTTTTTTCAAAAGCATTCAGTCTTTGTTAAGAATGCTCATTATTGAGCATTTCTCCCCTTACTATTTTGAAGATTACCAGAAGATTTTGGACTGCTCTCTTCATTGTCAGTGCATAGTTAAATAGATAAATTTCAGTTCATAAAATAATATTAAAGAAATTGATGAATAATTACAGGATTAAGGGCATTTCAGACACTGCTGTGCATTTTAGTTCTTTAGATAATTGAGAAAAGGGTTATTTTTTCAGAAATACGTTGTAAATGAAATGAATTTGCACTTGAAATACATTCTAGACTGAAAGTAAATGCTCATCATCTACATTTTTCATAATTTTCTGAAATTGTGGTGAATCCAGAGTACATGAAACTTGCTGAGAGTGTTTACAATGAGTGATGACCAAAAAGGCACATTTATCTGGTGAACAATTATTTGGTGGATATAATTGCATTCAGTTGTTGAAGTCTTGGTTTTACCATTTCTCCCATCTCCTTTAAAGGCTGCTGAAATTTTATCCCAGGTGTCAAAGGATTTACTTGCACATGAAAAGGGAAGTCGGCAATAATCCAAACATTTCACTGAAATTATTGCAGAGTGGTCAGTACAAAACCAAATTACGTTTTTCCATAGCACTGTAGCTTGGTGATGCTCCCCAGGGCAGATATGAAATAGATCACTTTGTCCCTGAGAATATTGTGGAAATTATTTTTCCATGTTGAGGGTGAATGAAGTCACAGGACTTAGATTCTGCTCCTTTGGCATTGCAGAAATGCTGTGGAAGTTCAGGGATGACAAGGGAAGTTGGCAAGGTGGTAGGAAAAGGTGGGGATGAAGAAGGCCCAGCATAGTGATGCTCAGATGCTCTGTCCCACTACCCAGCTGCTGCCCTGCTTGCCAGGGAGAGCACCAAACCCTCTCTCCCAGCCCCAGTCTTCCTGGCAGCAAAAAGGAGATTTGATTCTTGTGAGGGACTGAGAAGAAGAGGCTTTGCTGTCTGCCTTCACTTGAGCTGTGGGGGCAAGCAGAGCAGCATTACCTGGTAGGTACCAGTAGCCTGTGGCTGTTGGTCCTTTCCTTCACTCCTCCCATTCTCCATCCCAGTCTTCTCCTAAATGACAAGCTTGCCCCTAATTAGTTTTCCCTGTTGATTGCAGTCTTGCTATGTCATAACCAAATTTGGTAGCTCTTGTGTTGTTCCTTCAGTAGTCTCAGCAGTGCTTGGCACTCCTGCTTGTGGTCACCTTGATGTGCTGGCTTTGAGTACTCTCCCTCTTTTGGAGTTCCTCTGTCCTGCCCTTTATCTGCTTCTGGAGTTCACATGATCCTTGTCAAGTGCTGGTCCAAAAAAAGTTCCTAAAAAAGTTCCTATAAAAAGTTCCAGGAACATGGATTTCTCTTTATTCTGGTGTTTATTCTTCATATTTTTCACCTGATGTGTGTGCTGAGTCTCCTTTACTGCAAGTTAGGCTAGGAAATTTGTGAGGATTTTTCTATAGTAGTCATGGAAAAAAAATTGATAACTTTTCCTTCATAGTAGTATTTTCATGGTTACTCTTTCCAAGCAGTGTTTTACATGTATTTTTCCTTCTTAAATTTAATTACACTGTGTTTAGACCTTCTGTCTTTATGTTAGAATTACTGCTTTCTCCTCCACTTCTTGCTTTTAAGTTGATGCTGTGTTTGCTCTTCTACCATCCTCTGGGACCTTGCTTGACTCTCCCTTTAGTTTGCTTTGCTGACTTCCTAAACTATTCTGAAGCAAAGCCCCTTCTGACTTGAATGTAACTAATACTTCAGTTGTGTAATGTAGGAATACATCTAATTGCTCTTAAGGAGTCCTTACTCCCCTTAACATCTGCTTTTCCCCACTTTGTTAGATAGTTTGCTGTAATTTAACTGAGGTTTTTTTTCCTCTGTGGAGGTAATTAAAATCTGTTGTCTTACACTCCATTGTTGATTTAACACTCATTTCAGTTCAATAATGTTTTTATAGCTTCCTTCCTCTCTATTTTCAGACACATATGAAGAACCTCTTTTCCTTAGGTTTTTTCCTTTTTTTTTTTTTGCTGTTGCCAAATAAATTTTTTTTTTTCCTTCTTTCTAACTTTTCCCCTAAGTACTCCTCTATTTCCTTTTTATTCCATCACATTTCTTTGTAAATCTTCTTCTGATACAATTATATTCACATTACTATATTTCCTGTGATTTCCCAAGGCAATATAAACAAGCTGTTTTACTTTGATATGTTCTCTTCTATTTCCTCCTACATATTTTGAACACTTCTATTCCTTCAGAATTCCTTCAGAATTCCTTCAGATATTTTAAGAGGAAAGGTACTATGCAGCTATATTTTAAAGTCTTTTTCCTCCTTTTGATTCTTTTTTTTTTTTTTTTTTGCAAAAGAAAGGCTTGTNTTTTTGCAAAAGAAAGGCTTGTTCTGGTGCCATGGATATCTTTGCAATTTTGGCCTCTGAAAAAATTCTTTTGCATTCTTTGTTAGCCTTACTGGGTTGGCAGAATTGAATCTTTCTGAAAAGCAGAGTTATTCCTGGCATGATCAGGAACATAAGAAATTATTTCTCTATGGATTTTTAGAGAAATGTCTTAGTGAAGTCACTCTTTCAGTCTTTTTATAATTTCTTCTGAAAGAGGGAGAGTTTCTCAGTTGTGCTTTCACAAGTTAAAAGAAGTTGCTAACGTTCAAAGGTGCACACTCAGAAGGTTAAAGACATACTTTAAATAATCTGTACAAATATGTACATTTACTTATTTATTCTTACTTAAACTACCTCTTACGATTAGATATGGATGTGCACAAGTATTTATTTCCAAGTGAAGTGCTCACTTAACACACAGTGTTCCTGAATAGATTACTCTGTTACCTTTTGTCCAGTGACTCTTGTATCTGGATTTGATTCAGCAGTTGACTCTGCTGTGAAGACGGTGGTATTAATTTTTCTAAGCTTTTCTTTGGCACTCTGCATGTGGGTATTTAGGGGTTTGTAGATCTTAATCTGTCTTGACAGTAATCTGAAGAAATCTGTGTGAAGGAGCAATCAGTTTACTCACTGATGTAGAGTGAAAAAATACCTAATAGTCTTGGATGTGTGATGCATTTTCGATCTGTTCAATAGGTATTTAAGGCATTATGTAGTGCTCCATATGTTCACATCCTTTAAAGTCTGCTGGCAGTGCAGACTGCTAAATATATCTGCCAAGACAGTGGAAAGGACATAATTGTTGACCACTTCTGAAAAATTAGGCTGCCAGCAGTGTATTGAGCTTCTCAGATGCAGACATAGAGGCACAGATGAAACAGAATGTTTCAGTAACAGCATTTGAGTACCTTAATTGCAGGATCTGCATTCTTTTCTTTTCTGCACAATTTTTCCAATTTAATAAAACATTTTCCAGTTTTAGAAACGAGCAGAACATTTGCTGCCATATCTCATTGCCCAGCCCTCACTTTTCCTCTGCTGTGCATGAGACCAGATGATAATCAGGTAATTATCAGAATATGGAACATGAATGTAGAACTATGAATATTTCAGGTCCCTCTTGCTCTGTTTTGGTGATTCCTGACATTGGATGATTCATGTATTTGTTGGGTTTTCAATGTCATATACAGTCTTCTGAAACAGCTTTGTGAGGCACATATGAACTTGTGTACATTAATCTGTAAACCAAGGATGACTTGTCTGTACAACAGAAAAAAAAAAAGCAAAGCCAGATCTGGGTGTGTTCCTCCCACCTCTGAGTGAACACAGCTGACAAGTTCTGTTACCACTGGCTTCATCTTCCAGATAACTCTGTGGTCTCACATGCATCAACATCATTCACTAGAGAATTTTCATTCTGTTAGTTCATCAATGGGAAATGTTTGGAATTTGCATTGTAAAACTGTCACCAGTTTGGATTTTGGTGGTTGTTAATAACACCACTGTTTCTTGTGGAGGAAAGCGCTGACAATTGAGCAATTCATTCTTGACTGAACACTGATGCCATTGTTCACTGTTGGATTCCTTGACTTTCAGAGGCATCTTTTTGCTCAGTGGTGAGCTTTGCCATGCACCAAGAAAATGGGCATTATGCAGTTTTCTTTTTTTGAGCAGCCTTTTTGCTTGGTCAGTATCATTGTATGACCACATACAATGTCTATGGTGCAAGAACCAGACCAGTGCTCTGGTGTGTTGTGGTTTACCAAGAGAAGGTCTTTCTTGGAGGAGTTATCCTCCACTGCAGATGGGGAAAGCTGATTTGTTGCAGTTTGTGAAAGTCTCTCTTTATTTTGTTTTCTTGCTTGTTATGATTATGGATTTGTAGTATTTTTCTCTTTATAGTGGAATGTATTGCATAAGATAAAACTGATTCAGAAGACAGGACTATTAAATAGCATTCAGTAAATAATCTTTACTAAAGCCCACTGTCTATTTAATTATCTTTTTTTTTTAAAGGAAATTATATATAGTTTCATTATGATACCAGTCCAGTTTTGGAGGTCAGTGGTTTCATGACAAGAGAATCAATGCAGGCAGCATTTCAGAGCAGGGCACAGCATAGCAGATGGATCATAGGAGGCCCTTTTAGATATGTCCTTTAGGTCAGTCATGAACTTCCAGGAAATGAACAGGAAGGAACTTTTCACTAGAAGGGTGAACTCATGAGTACAGCTCTTGTATTTCCTGTAAGCCAAGGTTGCTGTTTTTGAAAGAATTAGGAAGTGCAGAGCGCAGGATTCTGCATGTATTGAGGTTTGTCAGGCAGTGGCTCAATGGTCTAGGAAATTCCCCCTGGAACAGGTTGAGAAACTTCCTGTCTTCCTACCAAATCATGAGAGGTAGTTTTCTGGGAGGTGATGTGTTTTGTTACAGATGCCTCTTGGTGCTTCAGTAGTGCACAAAATATGTTGTCTCTAAGTCAGATGTATCACCTGTCCACCTGGCCCTTTTGTTACCAGATGGCTTCCTCCACAGCAATGGATGGCACTTCTCTTTTATAGCCTCTGCACACATGCAAAGACACACAAGTATTAATGTGCTGTGAGATCTCCTTAAAAATCCTTTAGTCTATATACTGCAGGCCTTCTGAAAACCAAAGAACTCCTTTGTCTGTATTCCCAATGTGTGGCTGAGGCCCTTTCATTATCTAACATTATAAAGCTCAGAGAAAGCTCTAGAGAGAAAGGGAGAAAATCCAGACATGTTTGCTAGAAGAAAACTTGATTTGAAAACAGAATTGGTTTGTGTGTGTGGGTTGCACCATGTGCAATCATCAGGGCTCCAGCTGAATACAAAACCAGCACTGAGGAGTGGTTAGAGAAAGACACCCCTCTGTCTGTAGGGCTGGCAGGGCAGTTGGCTGTGCAGCTAACTGGAGGCATGTGTAACTATAAGAGCAAGTCATATTCTCATGAGAAAAGAAAGAAGAGAGATTCAAGCTTTGCAAGTAACACCTGATGTCTTCAGTGGTGGGATTGTATCTGCAAATTTTAATAATAGGGTGTTTCAGGCATAGATCTTAATGCTTTGAGAAATTTCAGTAGCAATTCACTACATCAAGTAGAAAAGCTTTTTGGAGAAAATAGTATTTTTTATATATTTCCCTCTCCTCCAACATTGGAGGTATCAGAACTGGCTTTTTTATTCAGCTGAATTTTCTTCAGGTGCATTTTCTTCAGAAAATCACAACTGTATCCTCTGTAAGTAGAAGAGCAGCTGTAGTGATAAATTTTTTTACTGGCAAGTAAACTTCTTTATTTAGCAGCACTGTCAACTATTTTGTTATTGAATCACTGCTAGGTATGGCTTCCTTTCTGCCTTCTCTGTTGCACTCACTAAGGCAAAGCTTCCTCCCCAGATCTGGTTTCATTGACACTTGCTCACTTACATGAGCTTTGCCTTACTGACTTGGTGGCCTCCCTCGTCGCTTCGTTGAGGGGAGAAACAATCCTGCTCCTGACTACAAATAAATCTTTCCAGTTGGTATGCTCAGAAGCTAAACCCCCTCTTTCATGCAAGGTATCTGATCTGCATTCCAGATCCTGAGATGGGAATTGGTAACTGAACACTCCTGTGGTGCTGTGCAGTCTGCAGGAAGGTGTATGTTTATGGCTTTGAGTTTGTTTTTTTTTTGTTCTCAGTAAACCTGTTTTTTTATGGGAGAATGCTTCAATTCAGAATGGAGCAGAGTCAGGATATGTATTCACCTCACTACCACAGTTGTTGAGCAGTGTGCAATTTCCAGTGCTTCCAGTAAAGGCTGAGCTCTAAGGACATTTTTAGGATAATGGCTGGGAGGCCAGTGCTGCATTTGTCTAATACCAAATCTTTATTAACTTAGGTTGGTTTAACCTTCTTAGCCACTGAACTCTGGGGAGAGCTCTTGTGGGCTGCTGCTCCTTTACAGGCCATGCAATCAGCCTTGCTCCTCTGCAATATAAGCCTGGTTGTGCCTGGAAAGGGAGCGGGAACTTAGGGAACCTACTGCAGGAGAAGGCAAGAAGAGCACTGAATGTTGGTGCCTGGTCTTCTCTGTCAGGTTACAGTGCATAGGAGGACGTGTTGGTGGAAGCAGATTATCCCTAAACCC
Source organism: Notiomystis cincta (assembly GCA_013398075.1). Lineage (NCBI taxonomy): Eukaryota > Metazoa > Chordata > Aves > Passeriformes > Notiomystidae > Notiomystis > Notiomystis cincta. The sequence goes on from VZRX01014346.1 coordinate 83,523, forward strand.
CTCTACTCCCACCTTTGCTGGGAAGGGAAGAAGTGACAGTTTAAATGGAGTCATCTTGTGGACTGGCACTGCTGGCTCAGTGACCTGTTGGGTCTTGTTGACTGGGGAAGTTTCCAACAGCTGCAATGATGGATTTAGCCAGTGCCTTTGAGGGCTGCAGTAGGAAAGAATGGTTGGGCCCCCTTAATCTATGGCCTTGTACTTATTTGTTTGGAGGAAATGGAACTGGAAAAGGCAAGATTATCACTATTCTGTACAACTTCTCTGCCTGAGCGAGTAGAGTTTTGTAAAGGCATCTGAAACAGAGAGATATCCATGAAGCTGACAGCGTGCCTCAGAATGTTGGAAATGTTGGCTGCAGGGATCTTCTGAGATGGTGATGGCACTGATGATTTATTGCTGCTATTGCCAGGTTTGTGATCAAGTAAAGTTAATTCTTTGACCTTTCTGTAGGTGCTGCAAACAGAGCAGGAATAGTGTAAGCAGTTTGAAACTCTCTGCCTGAGACGTGTGCACATCAAGTTAAACATTTCTCAGAGCATTCCTGAGACTTTGACATCTGTAAAGCTGGTTAGGATTCTGTCACCTGAGACATGACCTCGTTAGATTGATTCACTTACGACTTGCATGCCACACTTTTGCCTGCCAGATATAATTGAACATATATATGTTTCACGTAGGTTTGGATAGATCAGAGCTGTAAAGAAAGGGATTTTTAAATATCTTTTTAAATAGTACATTCCTGTCATAATCTGTCAGGATTAGAGAAGCAGATGGATGGAAATGAATGCAAGAGTTAAGACAGAAGTTGAAAAACAAGGAACATCTAGTTTCATATTAATGAACTTCATTGCCTAGTTTAACTTTTGCTGGAAATTTTACATTTTAACATGATTCTAGCTGTTAAGGAAGGTACAAGTGATAATTATAAATATATTCAAGCAATCCCTTGCTTATTTCCTATTTGCTGATTTGTTACTTATGGTTCCAGACAAAGAGTTGTTCTGAATTTGCAGATTATAAATAAGATAAGAATGAATAGCAGTGTAAATAATGATTTTGTTCTATAAATAAGAATACATCTTTTTGTAACTTTTCATGACAAGCACTGGATTCTACTTACTGGAAAACAGCAGGAATGCCCCTCTATTTAATCATGTGTTGGATGTATTTTAATTATGAACTTTGTTTTTTTGTTTCTGTCAGTCAGAATGACATTTCTGTAATTCACTGTTGGATTTACCACCCTTGTATTTTAATATATGGCCTGGTATGAAGCTCCATGAGAATGACCAAAGATCTGCAAATTCTCACTCTACCCTGAAGTAATCAAGAGTTCTGTTATTTAACCCAGGCACGGAAAGCAAAGGTGGTGACAAATCACGAGTACCTTTATGGCGGGCACCTGGGGATACATCTGTTAACAAAAGCTTAAGTTGTGCAAAATGAGAAAAGTCTTATTTGGAAGGAGGGAAAGCTTGTTTTTCTTTTAATGAAAGAATTACTGGCATATCATCCCACTGGCAGCAGTGGAATCTGCTTGTTGGCAGTCGCTGAAGAGAACATCCCATTTTGATTTAAAGATTATTTTCTGCTTCAGACAAATTCCTGTAGTGGTTCCCATGGTTAATACTGCACAGGAATAGCAGAGCAAGTGATTTATGGTCAGCCCTGCTGTTTTATGAAGCACAGCCTTTTAGGCATGTATTTTCCTCTTTTTAATTTTTTCTGTGTTACATCAAGGTGCTATGGTTTTCTTTGACTTGGACTTTGTGTTCAACATACATTCAATGCCTGTTAACCTTATGCTTTTTTGTGTAGAAGTTCAAACAACTAATAAGCAACTTGTCATTTGTTAATTATTTTTTGACCTTCTAACCATGTAAGTGCTAGGTTGCTACCTTTAAAAGCTTTGAAATGATTCCAGTGACTCTGGTGCTCTACCTCGTGGAAGCTTGTGCCATCCTCTCTGAGTTTTCCTCCGAGGAGCTTTCTCCTCCACTTTGTTAATACAGAGGAACAATTTCAAGTTTTCCAGTACAGAAGGACTGATTGTGTGGTTTCCATGCTCTCCACTCTGAGCTGAGAATTCTTCCTTTTCCTGTTTCTCCCACGAAGGGTGCTTTAAGTGGTTTTATCAAAATCAGGAAGTGAGTGTAGAAAGCAGTTTTGTGCCGAGACAGAGTGCTCTGAAGTTAGGACGTAGCTGTTCCATGGATGACTGTGCAGCACCCAGTTTGGCCCAGACTTGCCAGCTCGCTGGGTTTCCAGTCAGCTGCAGGTTCCTGTGCCCTGCTGGCCGCTTAGAAATGTGGGTTGCTGTGGTTACAGTGAATTGGCAGGATGTCTCCCACAGTAATCCCTCATGGCTCCGGGGCTGGGTGGGAGCAGACAGTGCTCTTCAGCTTTGTGTCCTGCCAGATCTCCAGTACATCCCGTGTGTGTTTCATGATAAGAGTTTTTCAGAAGTGTTCCAGAAGGCCGGTTTAAGCCTGTGATGTTTGATCTGAAGATTTTCACTTTGAAGGGAGGGGAAGGAGGAGGAAAGAGAGAGGAAGGCTTCTGTTGTATGTCAGGGAGCTCTGCCTGAACTCTTGGCATCTTAGCCTGGTGGCTGTGCTAAGCCCAGTCCTGGGCATGATTTACTCTGTGGGTCTGCTTTAGGACAGACCAAAAGGATCCCACCTGCTCCCCTCAACCTGCAAGGCTCTTGCCATCTTTTCTGTGCTGCTGTTGTGTTCAAAAAGTACCAGCCTTTCCTCACATTTCAAATGTTTAAAAAATTTGAAGTCTTATTTGCACCAAATGGAACCCTGCTCCATCTTCAGTGAAATTTCAAGTGAAATAGCAGCTGTGCACATCTAATAAGATACAGTTTTTTGTCTTATGATGGATTATTGTGCCTTCCTTCTGTGTCTTTACTATGGCCATGAGGCTTTATATCGTAAGTGCACTGAGGGATGCTCACCCAGTCACCTCAACCTCTTGTTTATTGACTTTGCACCTCTTGACTTTAAAACTTAGGTTAACTTAAGGTCTTATCAGTGTTCTTAAGTGTGTAAATATTTGGAGATTTATATCAATGCCCAGTGGCGCTAACTGTGTCTAAAAAAGGTTATTATTTGCTACTCACAGTCTGTTCCACTCTTGCCTGTAGTGCTTCTTGTTGCAGAAATTTTTGGATCCCTAATGAAACTCATTTGTCCTCTGTCTGGTGTTCGGTCATTGAGGCTTTCAACCTGATCTGCAAGACTGGCACAAATGAAGCAGTTGCAGTTTGGGTGCAACCTGAAAATTTCTGAAATTTTTGCACTTTTTAAAATTTAATTTTCCTGATAGTGGACTGAATAAAGGGATAGAAATTTTGTAAGCTTGAATGAACTCAAAAATGTGATTTATTCTTGGTTTAGAAGTCCTAACTCGCATGCTTCTATTATTTTACCCCAGAGCTTGCTTGCTTTTTTATTTTTATTGGTGATGCTGACATGACTCATCAATCTGGCTACAGAAACCTAACCCATGCTTTTTTTTCTTTAGGCACTCAGTGTTACAGAAACTCTGATCAAACCTTTGGAAAGATTTAGGAAAGAGCAGCTAGGAGCTGTAAAGGTTTGTCCCTCCTTGCCTTTATATGTTTGTTTAATTTCTCTACTTGGATTGCACTGTAAGAGTGATATGTAATTGGCAGAAACATATTGTCATTTATATTCCATGTGTTCACAGTTTTGTTGTTTCTACTTTGAGAACTTGCTTCAGAAACAAATGGAATGTTTCAAGAAGAGAAGAATGTGTCCTTCCTCTTCTTCTCCCCACCTCCCTTATCTCCTCTGTCTGGAATAGGAATAATCCTGCTAACAGCCTGCTCCCCCTTCCTAATGGGTAACCCTGTTCTGCTTTGTATTTGCTTGAAGTTGCACAATCAAAGGCTGAAAAATATTAACTACCTAAAGGAGCTCGCTCATTCATATGCTTTTAACTGTATTTTTGCCACCTGCAAGGAAAAATTGCCTTAATTTAGTTTTTTGTTTTGAATAAACAATTAATTGGCTCTGTATGCATGCAAATAATAGGGATGAAGAGGCTAAGGACAAGATCTCATTCGAAGTATTTTTGATAAAAGTGTCACTGAGTTGTGTATATTAAAAAAAAAAGGCAAAGTAAACTTCATGTGTTAAGTACAGATTAGATTTGGCTAAAAGTAACAAGGACAAACTTGTACTTGTCTGCCTTCCTTCTTGCAGACAGAGAAATTTAAGTGCTTATTAAAAAAATAGAAAAGAAAGAAACCAGCATTTCATTGCAGTCTTCTGTTGTAAAACTCAATACATTTTGAAAATACCTGCATATGTTTTATTTTAGAATTTCATGACTTCATCACCAGTGATATTTAGTAGCTAAGACAATGTTTCACTTATGACAGCACTATACATTTTGACTTTGGCAGGAATGATTAACATGTTCTGCATATGATTTCAGTGTTTGTGAACTGAAAATGCTCTGTTGTTCATAAGTCTTTTCAGTTCAGTGGTACAATAAGCTTTGTGTAATTTTATGGACTTGAGAGAAGTCTGTAGAAGGTGACCCAACCAACTTGGTCTGTAATAAAGCCAGTCTTCCAAGGAAAGAGAGAATTTGTTCTGAATATAACCCATTGTCACAGAAGCAGCTGTAATGGATGCATTTTTTTAGCAGTATTTTTGCTGTTAAGGAATATTGCTGGTTTTGGGATGAGAACTCCTACTGCTTTCAATTATCTTATATCTTCACTCATTTCCTAATCAGAATTTTGTCCCTGATGCTTCTAACACAAATTGCATTCACACAGTCTACATCTCCCATTTTGTTTGGATGGATGTTTCTTTCCTTGTGTCCCTGCATACTGTTTCTCTGAAGCTGCAGCTCTCATTTGTGATCTAAACTTCTTTTTTTTGACAGAATTCTCAATGACCTTTAAATAGAAGTCTTACATAATTGTATAATGTTTAAATAAAAGCTCTCTAAAAATATTTAGCTCTTGGAATATTCTTAACTGAATATTTATTCAATATAATCAAAGCACTGGCACTGGAAATATAACTCTGCTTAGCTATGGAAACCAGGCTATGGCATCTAGTGGTGAAATATACCTGCAACATTGTGTAGTATTTGCTTTAGGAAAGATTTATGCTCTACCATTACAAACTAAAAGTTGAATCTGCTGCCTCAGATTTTTTTCTGCATCTTACATCTCTTTGCTGATGAAATGGTCTGAGTTAAGGTTGAGGAGGAAAGTTTAGCTTCATAGAGCTGGAAGCTGAGACCCTTGTTGAATTACCCCCTAGTGAAAGGTGGGGAAAAAAAATTTTGATGAGAGTCCTTGCTGAGAAGCAAACCTAACCAGTCTCTTTAATATAATGCTATCTTCAGAATCTTATGGTTCAGAAAACAGAAATGTGTTTCTTATAATATAGCATATATAGTATTATTCAAAATGGAAGGTTAAGAGAAGGAGAAAAAAAGAGCTAAAAAAGAGAAGAAGAGGTTAAGAGGAGAAAAAAAAGACCAATTTTGGCTGCAGAGTTTAGTAGGGCTTTGGGTAGAATACATTTAAATGTGATTTCAAATCTACAGATGAGGAAAAATATTTTAATTGAACTAGTATTTTTCTGATGAGTAAATTTGCCAGTTCTTGAATATGTAATTAAATACTTGATTTTACTAATTTGAGGTTATTTTCAACTGCAATTCAATATACCAAAAAAGCTTCAAAACTGGTTGGTTGAATTAATGAAAACTGATTTTGCCTTAATACACTGTGTTAGGAAACTAGAACTGAGGAACCAATTTGTTTTACAGTATCTTCTACTAAATTAGATTCAGAAACTCAGATTTCCTAAAAAAATTAATGACTATCCCTCTTACAATACATTGCTTTTGGTGGTCAGAGAAATGGATTTGCATTGTGCAAATGATATTCATGTGTATGTGAGAGTTTCTCTTTTGATGCTATGATAGTAAGTTTTATGGCTTTTTTTTTTGTCATGGGCACAATAAAACTCTGGTAGAAACAGGAATTCAGCACAGAAGTCATTGTATAGCTTTAAAATAAGGAAATCCTATGAAATACAGAGGTGTATTTGCTTTCAGTTTTGAGCTGTTGGAACTTTTCCCTTGTGAATTTTTAGAAAGTTATTTTTTCCAGTGAAACTGATATTTCCATTGGAGTCCTCTATTCAAAAACAATGTGGTGTGGATGATCCTTGAAAATAATGAAATATAGAATACATGGAGAGGAGGTCAGGTTTTTTGCTTTTTTTAACTTAAAAGAAATAAGCATCTGTGTGATAAGCTACACCATAATGATGTGATAGGATTTCATTTCAAGTTAGCCTTTAATTTTTCAAAATAGAGCTATGATTTTTTTTTTTTTCTCTTTGAGAGATGAACTAGAATTTTAAAAGAAGAAAAGTAGTAAACTTATATTTACATGGTTGCTACTTTGTTTCTCTGTCTAGGAGGAAAAGAAGAAGTTTGATAAAGAGACAGAGAAGAACTACAGTTTGTTAGAAAAACATTTGAATTTATCAGCTAAGAAGAAAGAGCTACAATTACAAGAGGTAATGTTGTCTCTTCTTTTGTGCAGGCTGAAGGTTTTGGAATAGGTAAATATACTTAAGCAAGTGCAGAAACAACTTTCTTAGTGGTAAAGCAGAATTTCTCATGTGGAAAGGTCAGTGAGAAAATCAGTATTTGCTGAACTTGGTACCTGCACCATTTTCTAGATCAAGGGCTTTGTGTGTGTATGAAGCACTGAGCATCATGTCATTTTTTATATATAAAATAGGGAATAGCAAAATGCAAACATACTGTGAAAAACTGCATTTCTTACAAGGCTTTACCACTGATGTAATTTGCATTGCATTGTGAGTATTGACTAAGATTCCTTTGATAATACTTTATGCAGAGTACAGCAAGACTTTTATTCCCAAATGAAGTGGGTCTGTGCCTTTTTCTCATGTTTTGAAGATTTGTTTTGGGACTTTTTTGAGTAGTGCTCTAAAAAAGTTTGTTGACAATTTATAACTGATAGATATGTTTTGCCTGGCATTCCTTCTGTCCCTCTGGGTTTATTATCATCATCAATTTATTTGTAATAGTTTTTACTTGTGGAGCAACAGCAAATAGTGTGTGAGAAGACTGCAGGGAAATCTTGTAGAGACTTGCTGTAGCTAGAAGGATTTTTTTTCCCCCCAGATAAATTATGTCAGAATTATTAATGCTTAGACTATAAAAAACCTTAATGTTTTCCTCAGAGATAATTCCTGTCCTTGCCCTCTACCCCATCCCAAATATTCTATGCCATTTTTCATAAAAATGGTCACTGTTATTGGCAAGGTTACCCAGGAACTTCCCTGCTCTTGAGTTTCACTAGGATGTCACTTCACCATGGTTCATTTGCAAGATAGACCCTCAAATGTGTAAACAAGTGTTTTGTGGGGAGTTAAGTTGTCCCAGTGAAGTTACTGGGCATGGCTCATGTGTCAGGACCTGTAGTTTTGTCAAATGGATCAGCTGCCAAAGAACTTGAAGCAGAGAAAATGATAAAAGACTGATTATGATCACCTGATGAAATATGGTTCTCCATATCAAATCTGAAATGAGACCTAACCTCAATGGAAAAATACATAATGTCTGGAAGAGGCATTTTGAAGCTGTATCAAATATAGCCTGAAGCCTTAGAGCATGTGTGAAATCTAGCAAATAGATTTGTTTTAAATGTCCTTCAGAGTTTCATGAACAAAAATTCTGAAATTTTTCAGTCAGGCTCTTGCATTGGTGTTTAATTTTGAAGTATAAATGTATAACCAATTTAAAGAAAAAAGGCCCTTGCAGCATGTTGTCAGAGGAAATAGGAAACAATTTCTTGCACAAGTTTAGAGAATAGGTGTAAATAATTGCATTAGTTTCCTTCATGTCTAGTTGTGCCAATTCCTGACTGGAGTAAATAGTGCAGGGATAAATTAGACAAAAAATTAATGAAAAACATGCCATGTTGTGGAGTGTGTCTTAACATTAACATAACTTTTGACTGTCTTGGTGGTGGGATATTCCTGTAATTTCACTGAGGCACAGTGTGTGTCTTATTTCTGTCTTTCTTGAGCAGTACACAAACTGCAATGCAACTTGCTGGGTGCATGGGGAGGCTCATGTCTCAATGAATGGAGAGATGTGATTGTTTATTAGCAGGAAAACTGAGATAAATCTATAAAATGGCTGTGTTGAATATTGTATTCTGTATTGTGTGGTGAACAAGATGTCCTTGAAGATCCACTCCAAAGTCTGTTTCTAGGGTGTTGTGGTATCCTTTGTGTATATATGGTTAGAAGCTTAGCTGACAACTCAAACAATTGCACAGTTTATAGGCTGACAACTCAAACAATTGCACAGTTTATGGGATGCATCAAAATAGCATGGCTTGTTGAAACACATTTGCTTACTGAAATATTTACCAAGGCCTTATATATTTAAAGGGTTATGCCCCTTTAACTGCTGAGAGTTCTCCAGCACAGTGTAGTAAAGCCAAGCAGTCTTAAGGCAAAACTGTCTTGAATCTAATTTGGCTTATCCTCTTAAAGCACAGCAGTCACTGTTCTGCCTGAAGGATGTAGTCTCAGTATTTAAGAGAGAGTCTATGACAGCAAGTCTTGTCCTTTCACCTAACCCTTTCTCCACTTCTTTTGTAAGGCAGTGTAGAAGCATTTTGTATTATTTTTCTGGGCAAAGACTAAATGTTAGTTACTTAGAGTAATCTGTTGTAGCTTTTCTTTAATGTAGTTTAATAAAAGTTTCTGTTACCTAGTTTTAAGATTCATTTAAGTGAACCTTACATGTACCTTAAATAATAACTTCATAAAGCAATACATAGATGCTAGGAAGATGCTAGAAGAAATATTTATGTGCAGATGGATGACAGCTGAAATACAACTTTTCAGCATCAATATAGTGTTGGCATTTCTGCAAAGCTGTGCTAAATATCAGCTGCAGGTAGTAAGGCTGCATTTTTAGATACTTATTTCTCTCAGGAAACTTATGAAGTGTTATATAAATAAGTGAATTTTTTTTGTGTTGCATTTCTTGACAGTCAGCGTGAGCACAGATGTGGCATGGGTACAACAGCATTCTGACTGTTTACAACAGTTATTTGGGTTATAGAGTAAAACTTAGAGCACCTGCACTGTAGTTTTCAAAAATAACATTTTCTTCCTTAATTTGATCAGAGAGATGATTTCCTCCTTTTCTAATAGAAGATGCTCTTTTAGCTCCGTCTCTGTTTGAGCAAGTACCTTTGCAGTGCTATTAAAAGTTGAATTCCCTAGAAAAGAAGCTTGAAGAGGTGTTGCTGGAATTTTTCTAAAAAATCTAGCCTCATGATTCAAAACAACTTGTGTTACCTAGTGAAAGGGAATCACTGCTGCAGTTCAAAAGTAAATGAATGATCTGTGTTGTAACAAATACCTCAAATATGGTGAAAATTATCTGCTTGCCACTTGTATATGTGTGTCATGCTGAAGCTGTCTGAAAGTCTGTGAGGCTTCATGAGGTGTGCTCTGTGTGCAGGCAGATAACCAGGTGGAGCAGAACAGGAAACACTTCTATGAGCTGTCCCTGGAGTACGTGTGCAAGCTGCAGGAGATACAGGAGCGGAAGAAATTCGAGTGTGTGGAGCCCGTAAGTACTGGTCAATTCTACCTACCCTACCTTTCATAAGGGATGGGGGAGGAATGCAGCTGGACAAACATCAAGCTCTGTTTTCTGGAAAACACATCCAGTTGTGTGACTTCACAGAATTTAAACAACCTTGGTATGGCTACACAGATACCTAGTGTGGATAAACTTAACCAGGCATCTCAAAGTTTACCTCAGTAATTAGAGCTGACTTGGACCCACTGATGGTGGTTTTCAGAAAATGTGTGAAGACTTTTGCTGTACTGCAAAAACCTAAATTCCCATTGTGAGATAGGATGGAGGATTCAACAAGATGTTGGTGTCAGGATTCTTGCCTTGGGTTTTCTAACCAGTGAAATGTTGTTGCTGACTAGCGTAAGGAATCTAATTTTCATTATGGTTGGACTTAGAGGCCTGCTAGTGAAGAACTGCAGATATAAATCAATTAAGTGGGTGCTTTGGATAAGGAGCCCATTATTGGGTAGCCTGATCTGTTTAATTTCACTTGCAATTAATTGAATCTGTGAACAAATCAAGGAGTTTAATTGCATTTTGGTGAAAATTGTGCATACACTGACCAGACGTTCTTAAATCTATGAGAAGAACTTATTCTAAAATTTTCTGAAATGTGCATTACCTTGGCATTATAAATACAAATTTATCAAAGAGGGAGGATGGATTGTAGAAGTGATTTCCATTTGCTCATGCTCTGAAGTCTGTGCTTTTGGGCCAAGTCTGTCCTTTTATTCTGATACAATTGCTTTAATGTAATAATGAAAAAAAAGTTTTAAATGACCCTAATCAAAATAGCTGGTCATTTTGCAGTTAGTAAGAACTATCTATTTTAATTATATTTTAATAATATTTTAATATAGATAATTGCTGTATGAAAAATATTGCAAAAATCCTTAAGGGAAAATAAATTAGTACAATTATATTACCATTGTTTAAAGAATGGCAAAATGAAACAAATGGCTGTGTGTGTGGGTTTTTTTATGCAGATGTGTTGGGTTTTTTCTTTTTTTCAAAAATATTTTATTTGGAAATATTTTTCTAATCCTAAATAGTTTTGCATTTTGTTATTGTTTCAGACTATTTGAAGTTTCTTCAGAACCAGACTAGAAAAATGAATCTGCAAATTATGTTCTTACAACAAGTCTCTTTCTCATTTCTGAAAGCTCCTTCTGGATGGGGCTGAACTTGATGTTGCTTAATTTGTACTTGAAATTTACACTTGACTAGAAAGCTGAAATTATTTTGTACCAAATTCTTATTTCCTTTTCCCTTAATAATATTTAAGATATATGTGGGTTTTATATTTTTTGAAAATGGCCTATTTGCTAAATGACTTCAGACTTTTAATAAATACATTCTTTGGTTAGTTCTATGTAGAAAGATGTTCTTTCATGTGTCACTTGCTTCATTCCAGCAACCTAAACAGGACATGACTACACCTCATGCTGATTTCAGTGTAGTACAATTGTTTTTTCTTTTAAATTGAAATACTTCAGTCAGAAAATGCTAAGTGGATCACTTTCTGGTTCTGACAGAAGGTCAGATCTGTGCACAAGAAGCAGAGATGGGGAAAGCTTCCTTCCAGCAAACCAGATGACTGATGTGAAAGTCATCTCCACATCATTAGAAGAGAGAGGAAGGACCAGGGAAACAGTGACTAAAAGAATGATCATTACCTCCTTGTGCACAAATACATGTTCCAGACAGCATTAGTATCAGAGTGGCTGTAGGAAAACATTACATAGGAAAGTTTGGGAACATGGGATATACATTCCCTGTGGTCAAATGGAAAGTAGAGATCAGTTGTGAAATTCCAGAGACAGGACCATCCAAAAATGTCTGTATATGTAGATCATAATTTGGATTGAAATATTACTCATAAAGTATAGGCACTAGTGGAAATTTATTTTAAAATAATAATTTTGTAATCTGTATTTCAAAAAAAGCCTATGTACAGCAGTTGTATTCAAGCAAATGGAGTTTTTTGTTTTAACAAGTCTTTTATTTCTGTTTCAGGTGCTATCATTTTTTCAGGGTTTGTTCACTTTCTATCACCAGGGATATGAACTTGCTAAAGACTTCAATCATTACAAAATGGCCCTGCAGATAAATATACAAAATGTAAGTCGAGTCTGCTTTTGTGAGTAAAATCACTCGCTGAAGTTGCTGCATGTGCAGTATTCTGTATTGGCAATACTTAGTTCCATGTGAGTGCATTGCCTGTGAATTTTGGGGATATGGTGCCATCTCCTGGATAACCAACCGCATCACTGGAGAAATCATTGCTAATTCCAGCGAGTTCTTAGTAATTTCTAACAATACTGTAAAAAGCAAGCATGAAGTAAAAGGTCCACAATCCTTTTTTAAATTTTTTTTTTTTGAAAACAATAATGCAAGGATTATTTAAAAATTAATGAAGTCTGTTAAAGTGCATACAGCAGTGAATAATTCAGAGTATGGGTAACAAAATACCAAAGATTACAGTGTTTTAGGTGTGCTTTGAAATTGAGTATGTGGTGGTCATGTCTGAGGGTCATTTCCATATAGGGTTATATTACCCACAACTAAGAAAAGGGAAGAAAAACAGCTGGTCACAGCAGTGTGGAGTTTCTTTTTGCCTTGCAGCAGCCCTTTCAGACAAGAGCATCTCTTTTGGGTTTGGGGTGCAGAACTGTGCAAGGAGACTTGGTGTTAGCACCCGTTGACAAAATGATGTGTTCCTTCAAGGGGAGGCTAATGGGGGCCACCATTAGTTTAGTGTACCCTCACCACAAATCTCCCAGTGCAATCTGGACTGGGAGAGCAGGGAGCAAGGTGAAGGCTGAAGTAGTGGGACTGACAGTCTCTAGTCAGGTGGTGTGTTTGCTTCCTTGAGATTTGTTGAAGAATAAAGCTTGCTCACAGGAACTTGGGTGTGCCAGAGGCCTCTCAGTAGGGAGCAAACCACATTCCTTACAGCAAGCAATCAATTCCTGATGGTGCATTTGTTTTGTTGACCTCTGAGGGCCTCTGGAATTAAGATAGAGAAACCACTTCTTGGAGAGGACAGTCTGTTTTTAGAACTGGCTTAGCTACAGGCAGGCAACAGGATGGAAGAGAGGATTACAGTTGTTGTAATGCATAGTGACGTGATTCATGTGCCACGGTACCATTCATTTAATTTTCTTCCTGTATGTTCAAGAGTCAAGTTTCCTTTTGAGCTGTTCTTTGGTTTGAGAAGAGGAACTGATTAGGGATAACTTCATAAGCAGACTTCTGTGACAGAAGTCAGTGCTTGTGGGGGAAATGTCAGGCCAGGCTTGCTTCTTCTGTGTGCCTAACAGAGTGAGGAGCAGCATAGAGGGGAGCTGATGCAGGATGAAACATGAGAGAGAAGCTGTGATACAGTTTTGGAGAGTTGGGTTTCAGAATACAGATGGAAAAGAGCCAGTAGAGTGATCTGAAGAAGTATGAGCAGTTAAGAAAGTAAGCTAATCTCAACAGCTGCATTTTCAGTTGACTGAATGGTATCACAGTTTGCCCCACCAAATTCTAAAGAGCTTGAGCTTTGCAGCTCAAGTTTTATGAATAGAAAGAGGTTGTAGAGAGAAGGGAGAACTATCTGAGGTAAAATGAGAATAGAAGGAAGCATTTGAAAAGATTGTGAAAGGACATGACACATTTTCCTCTGTGCTGAAGATCAACAAGACATCCCAAAGGAAAAATGAACTGGGGTTTGCCTGTGGTACAGCTGAGCTGCTGGCAAAACCCTGGATAGATGTGTTAGAAATTGAAAGGTACAACAATCATTACAGACAGCCAAGCTGGATATGGAAAATGGTTTAAGAGTTGCCAGTATAGCTGCAGTAGTTGCCCTCCTTTTCATTCAGGTTCTGTATTGTGAGAATTATCTTATAGATTTCCTCTCCACACCCTATCCCAAACCCTGCCTTCCTCTCACTGCCCCTCTACCCCCCTCAAATGAAAGGAAGAAAAAGACCTGCACCAGCCTTGCAGCCCAAGCTCTAGAAAGCTGATTCTTTCAAAAGTCATGTTATTTTGTGTGCTTGTCCTGGGGAAAAAATAAAATAGGTGATGCAGCATTTTCAGAAAAATACAGGTGCCCTCAGAAAGCAAAAAGACACATAAGCATGCATCTGGAACTATGTGTGTTCCTCAAAACACATGTACTAGATGGGGAAAGTATCAGCTTGAAATTCAAATCTATGTTTTCTGTGTTTGCTGTTTGGACAGGTGTGTATTTGGAGAAAACCAGGTATTACCATGATTGTTTTGGTTTTATTTGCTCATTGATCAATTACCAGTGTTTTTCAGACCAAACTGAAGAGTTTCTTGTGTTAGGTATGAGCTACTTTGCTGTTTTGTGTAGTCCTGTTGTATAATTTGTGGGTGGCATGGTTACTTTCTGATTGTTTTTGCTAATACTCTGATAAATATTTCTCTTCTGTCTGCTTGCAGACTTTGGAATAAGTGACATTCAGGAATAATAATCAACTGGACTTCTGAGGGATTTTTTTGCATGCTTCTGCTTGTGTGTGGTCAAAACATCTGGCACATCTATAATCTCAATCTGTATACATTGTTGATGACCCTCTTGACACGTTTTTCCTCAATAACCACAGAAAATCCTCTACTTCCTGAGAATCTCATGAATTTAAGCCAATACATGTAGTAATATTTTTCAAAGGAAATTTCAATGTTCAAATTAATTTTGAACTCAGTATTTCCCTTCTCTCTGAACAGGTCAGTGTATTGTTTTAGAAACCTACTCCAGCAGTCTTAGTGTGCTTTCCACACTGGCACAGCTGATATCTAAACCCCACATTAATTTTGATAAATAAGAGAAATCTTGGAGAATGAACATATGTATGGAAGTTGTGCACTGACTGTCCTAAAATGGCCTGAATCCTTGTCTCCTTTTGTAGTTATTTGTGGTGGGTTGGCCCTGACTGGATGCCAGAGGCCCACCAAAGCTGCTCTGTCACTGCCCTCCTTAGCTGCAGAGTTTGTGGATTGAGATCAGGACAGAGACACCAATTACAGGTGAAACAGACTTGACTGGGAGAAATCAGTTTAATTTATTACCAGATTAGGGTAAAGTAATGAGAAATAAGACCCAAGTCTTTCCCTGAGTCTTCCTTCAGTGGTGCAGGGGAATGAGGATTATGGTCACTTCTTCACGTGATGCCTCTGCTGTTACTTCCTCCTCAGGGGGAGGACTCCTGACACTCTTCCTCTGCTCCAGAGTGGGGTCTCTCCCACTGGAGACAGTTCTCCATGGACTTACCCAGTGTGAGTCCTGCACACAGGCTGCAGGGCAGAGCTGCCTCTCCATGCTCTGCACCACAGGCTGCGGGGGAATCTCAGTTCTGGCACCTGGAGCACCTCCTGCCCCTCGCTCTGCGCTGACCTTGGTGTCTGCAGGGCTGTTCCTCTCACATACTCTCGCTCCATTCTCTATCTGAAGTAGACATTGTGTGTTTTTTATCTCTTAAATAAGTTATCCCAGAGGCTCTACCACAGTCACTGATGGGCTCAGCCTTGCCAGTGGCTGGTCTGTCTTGGAGCTGGCTGGCACTGGCTCTGTGGGACATGGAAGAAGGTCCTGTCCCCTTCTCACAGAGGCCTCCTTTGTAGCCCTCTGCCACCAAAACCTTGCTGTGCAAACCCAGTCTGTGATGATAACTCTTGTCTGCTAGGAAGAGTAAGTCTTTCTTCCACTCTCATTACCAAAGGGTTTTTGCTGTCTTGTTTCAGACACGAAATCGTTTTGAAGGAACAAGGTCAGAGGTAGAGGAGCTCATGAACAAGATCAGAAGAAATCCTCAGGAACATAAAAGAGCAAATCACTTCACGATGGAAGGCTACCTCTATGTACAGGAAAAAAGTAAGGTGTATTTTGTGTTCCATATTGCCCATATTGGGCATACAGGCAAGTCTTATCTCTACAGGTAACATGAAGATGCACAGAAATTACAGTTGATTAAAAAGTCATTGAGGTATATTTTCAAAGTTTTTAACAGCATTGTTACTGTGGCTCATAAAAAGAATATGGAGCTGAAAATGTGACAGTTTTTAATAAAAATGTCTGAATTCAGGGAAGTTTTGTTTGACCAAAGAATGGATTTCATCTTCTTTTTAATCTCTTACTAATGACCTCCCCTAGAACTGTCAAACATTTGTTGTCAGCCAGCAACATGAGTTGTCAAATTAGCCTCTGAAAATTTGGCTTGTTATGATGGAATTGAATGTCATTTCCTTGATTCATTGATACACTTTCATTACCTAATGGTGATGATAGGGTCAAATAAAGCAGGCTATATGTTAGGTATCTGGTGTTAAAACTCTTGCTGTGAAGGTGCATGTCACATAAATCATATCCTGTCAACACTTCAAACAATTATAAATCTTTCTCACACTAGTAAAAAAGCCAAACAAGATGAAGAGCTCTTGTTGCTCAGGAATGACAATTTATTGTAATTTATTATTTATTTTTAAACATTTTGCATAAATCATACTTTAAGATGTTTGCCCTTATCGAGTGAGAAGATTCATTTGCAGATCAATTTTTTAGGAAGAGTAAAGTAATAGAAATGAGGAGATACCAAAAGGGTCAGAATCCAAGTTTCAGCAGTTAACATTACGGTGCAAATCTCAGCAATACTACTTGCAGTAAGCTGAGCTCTAAAGGAAGTGTATTCTGTACAGAGTGTGCACTGATTAATAGAGTTCTGGTGCCAGAAGTTGTGATCAGACCTTAATCAATAGATTATTTAGACCCTGCAACAGATGTGTGGTTATTTAGCTTCAAGTTACCAGGTGTAAATCTAACTTTCTTACTTTATAAGGAAGAGATATTTTGTCTGTAGTAGCGAGAGAAAGATACATTAATAATTCTTTCTGTTTGTCATTAAGCATGAGTGTGAAGTACAGCATGTGTTGGTTTTTAGAATAATAAGCAGTGGTTAACATTTGTATGGTATTGTATAATATTCTTAATTTGTACTTTTGCTTTAAATACTGCATTATTAGGAATTAACAAGGACTCTTAAGTATCATTTTAGAAAGCAGGAGAAGAAAATACAGATACTGGGAAAAGTACACGCTATTTATTGCTTTTGTGTTATGTAGGGCCTGCTCCCTTTGGTTCCAGTTGGGTGAAGCACTATTGCATGTACAGGAAAGAGACAAAGAAGTTCTCCATGATCCCATTTGAGCACAGATCAGGAGGGAAAGTTGTATGTATATTTATTTATTCTGCTCTTACTTGTCCTGTATCAAGATCAGAGAATGTGTCAGATAAGCTGTGTCAAGTACTTCTCCCTCTACCCTCCTTGTCCCTTTTTTCATCTTTCCTCATGCAATTCAGTCTGCCATTTAAGGACATTAACCTAAAGCAGTGGATGGATTAATAGATAAGAATTCTGTAGATTTTTCAGTTACTTCCTTTTAGAAGACCAGAGGACCTGGCACAGATAATATGCAATGTTTCACCATTTAGAATCCTGTTTATCCATGAGGCCTTTAACTTTCTGAAGTATAAATCAGGAAAATCTAACAGACCTAAAATTTTCTTTCTTAAATGATTCAGTTATATTTTTCTTTTGGAGATTTAAATATTAGAAGTGGGACTAGAAAAGTGGATTTTCCTAGGAATATAATTTGTACTGATAACTGAATGTAATTTCAGATATCTTTGATAACCTCTGAAATATTGAAGACCCAAGATCTGTTTATCTTTAAATGGCTTTAATTGCTGCTGAAATAGTTGGGAATTGAGGCACTCAGTACCTTTAAAGATGACACATTAAATGAATGTATTAATAAGGATAAAAATGCATTTTGTTGCAAGGAAAAAGGATATCTGAATCTGGAAACTAATGCTTGAGCCAGTATTCCTGTAAATGCAGCACCCTGCCCTGTCTTCAAATTTGGTTAGAAAATCATGTTGTTGGAATTTTATCGAGTTATTATATCCTATTAGTTTCTGCAGAGGGGAGGTGGCTTTCATAATTTTCAGGACTCTGTGTATTTACAAATATATTGAATTTGGAAGAATCTTCAGAAGCTTTGGAAAATCTCATGTACTGAAAACTTGGTGTTTGACTTCCTTAATCACTTCAGTACTTCTATTAATTTTTTATCCTAATTTACTCTAATTGTAATAAGCCATTTTACTTAATGTAGTATATAGTATATGTGTCTGAGCATTCAGCATTCTAAAACACCTCTGAAGCCACTTCTGCTATACTAAAAGATCTCCCATATGGAAACCCTTGCAGTTACTCCTTCAGTGACAGCCTTCTATGTCTGGAGATGCTGAGTAAGACAAGAAATAATTAAAATGTGCAGTTAATCGTGATTTAATCCGGTACAACTCATGCAACATTCACAGATGAGTTTGTGATTCCTGAGTAACATAAAAACTGGTATTGGTCTCAAAGAATCGGTTCTGTAAGACATGATGCAGATGGTAAAGAACATTTCCTTTGTTCTAGTTAGTGTAGCAATGGCCTTTACTATGGAAATCACTGTGGCTGACATAAAATGGGAAAAGTCTCTTTGTGTGATTATATTGTAACAAATGCAAAATATTTTTGTTAGTTTAACTTCCTGTGATACTAAGTCATTCTCTAAAATGCCAGCTAAAATAGACTCAATATTTCTAGATTTATGTCCCATAAATGACCATAGAATTTGTGTATTATTGTATAGAAAAGTGAACTGCCAACACAGGCAAATTCTTTTGCAAGTGTCAGTTTTCAGTATAGCTTTTGCCATTTAATATAAATTTACCTTACTTGGCTTGTACAGCTGGCTTATGGGAGCTTATAAAATCTTATAAAAACTGGGTCAAACTTATAAAACTTTCTTTTCCCAGGGTGATGAGGAGCTCTTTGTCCTTGCCTATTGTACCAAAAGAAATGCAGATACAATAGACAGGCGATTCTGTTTTGACTTAGAAGCTTCAGACAGGTAAGCTTGTGAAGCACACTAGGAAAAGCTCTTTCTAACTAGCAGTTAAAAGTACTGCAAAATTACTGTTGTGTTTTCTTTTCTTTGATCCTCACTCTGACTTCCAATGGGAAATGGTCACTGGAGGAGCAGGCAAGCACTGCCATAGATCACTGGGCTATACCTCAGCTGTCTGTAGCAGAAGCAGAGAGGAACTAAACTGAAACATAGACGTTGCCTGAATTCACATTGAAGAAAAGCACAGAAAAAGTTAATAGGAGCTGTTGAGAGTTGTTACCACAGTGAAGAAACATGGCTTAAATTGAAGTACATATAGCTGTAGTAAAAGACTGTAATAATTGATATAGTCATGACCACATGGTATCACAATCCTGCATTCCAAAATGATTTGTTGCTGAGGAGATATACTGGATTTTCAGGTTGAAAATAAGGTTATTGGGATTTCGAGGCTTTTTGTGCCTGGCTAATCATCCACTGCATCTTGAATGTTGTTGCCACTGCCTTTTTGAAGCACCACTTGTTGTCTATTTCTACAGAAAAGACTTGCTAATTTTTTTTCCACTAAAGGACCTCCAAATATGATGAATTGGTTTTAAACAGCATTTTAATCTTCCTTCATTTATGAAGGTGAGAGGATCCAACTTCATAGGGTACTCCAAATAAATATGGCTGTGGTAATGCTACATTCTTTTGATGCAGAAAAGGATCATGTCTGAATTAAATGCTAGAAATAAATTAGTGGATTGTTGTTGAGTTTTTGCATCCACCTCCTCTGAGCTGCTTTTAATCTGTATGTTTGCTCCTTACTTATACCAACTAACTACATGCTAATTTATAATATAGTAAGTTTTCAAGTTTTATAGGCTTTTGGGTTTTTCCCATCAGATTCTTATTTTTTTTCACTTTAAATGCAACATGGCCAATGCTGTCAGGCCCCCCCTGTCCTCTGATTGCTGATGGTCTGCAGATATGTCTGGGTTCATGTGCTCAAACTTTAATCAGAGTCTATGCTGAGCTCATATGACCAGTCAGACTGGCCTGAGGCATGTTCATTCCTACAAGCAATGGGTAAAGGGATGTGAAACTACCTCTGCATCAGAAACTTCTAGCCCACGTGGCAGATGACAAGATGCTCATTTACATCTCAGGTGATGTTTGGCATCACTCTACAGTGTGGTTTGAACTTGAATTTTTGAGTTGAGGAGGATGTGGTTTTAGCTATTGTAACACAGGGTCCCCAACGGCATGAAAGGGAGTAAAGATTTATACTCCAGGCATCATCTCCTCTTGGGTCAGTGTATTGATGGGTCAGTAGGGATAACAGATTTCAAACTGAGTCTGATAAAGTTGCTAAAAAGTAGTGTGAGAAATGTCAGTCTGTCCCCCTCTGTGTGTCATCTGCTCAGTGTCATCTGAAGTTTATACAGAGATGGATGGAAAGCAGTGTTTCCTTGATCCTACAAAATACTTTTTCATTCTCTTCTCTGGTAAAAGGGGGAAAAATCTAGTTTGTCTTTCTGTCTTGATATAATAGACACAATTTGGTCCACTGTGACCTTGATATCAGCCATTTTTCTTTTAATAAAATAAGTGTGTAGTACTGAGATGTTCCCATGGAGATTAGTTCTGTGCTGCAGGCCATTAGCTTGTTTCCTCAGTATCAGTTCAGGGCACACTTATCCCTCACCTTGTCCAAGTTAAAGAATAACACAGGGATTGACAGGGTGGGCATAGGGTTTTCTTTGGAAGGAGGCAAGGCTGTAAAATTTTAGAGAAGACTTTTAAGCAGCAAATATTCAGCCTTATATGTGACTTAAGCATAATTTGGAGCTAGCTGAAAATTTGCATTTTTCTTTCAAAAGGAAAGCTGAGATGGATGTATTTTCTTTAAATTCTAATATTTATGACTCTGAGGGTGTAAGATTCTGGTTAAATCTCTGGGAAGTGTTACTTTTTTCTGTTTCTAGAACGCCATCATTTTAGTTGAAGGTGACTAGTGGTAAATGTAGAGGAATTTAAATCGTAAGGAGAGAGCAGAGGTCTAGGGTAGGAAAAAGTTGTTTTATTGATAAAGAGCATTATCCTTCTGGAGTACTACCTAGATTTTAATTTTTTTTCCAATACAGGACAAGGAGAGGAGGTTTTATGTCCTTTGACTTTATTTAGAAGAGAAATAAATGATATTTCATGCAGTATATACTAAGTTTGATGTATTGCTTCTAGGTGATACTCTGTCTGATACCTTGACATTTTAATTAAAGAACTAAACGGTTTAGTTGGCACTTTTAACTGAACTAAGATACTTGTTTTCGTAAGATATTTATTTACAAGTTGCAATCCTTGTTGCTGCTTTAAAGATTATGATTATGTATTGAGCGAGTTCAAAAATGCCATTTTTCATTTAACAGCAGTGTGAGTCCAAGTTTATTTACAATTCACAAAACTCAGTAACTCCAGCAAGTGTTGGAATCAGCAAGTGATCAACAATGAGCCACTTCAAATAAATAGTTTGCAGATTGTATTCAGTTTCTTTTCTCCTTCCTGTTCTCCCTATTGCTCGCTGCATGGATCACCTCTATACCTTTTTATTTTCAAGATCAGCAGTGTTCAGTTATTAAGCAAATGAATCCTGCCTTTTAGGACAATGGGCTTTTGCTTGTAGTTTGAAATAGAATGTCATGAGAATTTTTTAGTTGCTGTTGAATGCAGTTACATTGTTGTTGGTACATTTGTAGGCCTGGAGTTGTTGTGACCATGCAGGCATTTTCTGAGGAAGACAGGAAGCTGTGGATGGAAGCCTTGATTGGAAAAGAAGCTGTAAGCATAATTTTTAAAATATTCTTTTATAGTGTAATGGAGAACTTGCTCATCCCCTGCTTTCTGATCCCATTTACACTTCAATAAACTGGGATTATGTAGTTTTCAAAGTGATATAGTCAATGGATAAAGGATAAAAGTGAAATAAAACTCAGGAGAGATGAGTAACTTGGTAAAGCTCAGTGTAGAAAACTACTAATGCTGATATGAGAATTTTTCACTGTAATGACAGCATCGATTTTTATAAATGGTTTCCCATCCCAGTGATAATATTGGTGTTGTAGAAAATGTCTAGTATAAGCATGTTCACTTAGTCTTATGCTGACATGCTGCATTCCAGTGGCAATACTTGCATGAGTGAGTTATGTGATATTACTATTTTTTTTTAAAACCAGATCAAAAAAGTTCTTGTCAATAGGTACATGAATTTGCTTAATTTCTGCCTCACATCAGGAAACAGGTCTGACATGTTGAATCAGAACACACTATTTATTCTTACAGTGATAAATAGATTGGTCTTGTGGGTCAGGAATAATGGGATTTTCAGATTCAAGTGTGTACCCCAGCAGTTGTAGGTTTGACTGACATCATTGTTACACTAAGATGGTTTCATTTGCAGAGATGTTCATTACCATGACATGTTGGCTGAGCTGGACTCCCCAATAAGTTTACAACTTCTGGGAATAACACACTGGGACATAAGTCCCAGGATTCATCAAATTCTTAAGAATTTGAGTGAGCTTGAAACTGTGGGAAATTAACCTGCAGAGAAACATAGAAACGTTATCACAGTTAATTTTGGTGACTGTAGCTGACATTGCTCAGACCTCTGGTCCTGCTGTTAGAGCTGCTGCTGATGGTAAGTTCTGGCTGTAAACAGTTGGATTTGTGCCTACTGAGCATTAAGATTGGGGGTATCTTTTTTTCTGGTTTAATGAAAGTCTTTAAAATAATTTGTCTTTTTTGCTCTTTCTTGTTAGCTGCTCATCAACTTAAATAGAGCGAATGCAAAACGAGAGGGAAGTAAGTATTTGAATCAGCATTAAGGCTGATTTTGTTAATATTTTACAATTGAAAAAGGCAAAGGTAATTTCTTTTTTTTCCTTTTCCTCTGAATCCAGCTTAATTATTCTACTTTTAAATCTTAAGTGTTGAATGTAAATTGTGGATTTTGTAATTAATGGGTTTTCACAGTAACTCAGTACATACATAAGAATTGTAGGACTGGACATAAGCTGAAGAAATAGTCTGTTTTTGCCCATTTGCTTCATGCCTGAAGTTGATTCAAGGGTGAATTTGTGTGTAAATGCATCACAATTTCTTAATCCAGATTGTGTGTACATTTCTGTTAGAATGTGTAAGTATGCTTTTAAAAGCAGTTGCAGCTGAATGTCAAGATCAGCAAAAAAGCCAAATGCATGCATTTAAAATATAAACCAAAATATGGAAGTAGAAGAGATGGCTTTCTTTAGACAACATTAGCTTTCTTCTGTTAGCAAAGTAGAAGAGTGAAAATAGGTACCCTTCTTTGATTGAGGCAATTTTTGCTTGCTTTTTTAAAAACCTCAAATTGCTGTTTAAAGCTGGATTCTAGTGTTATTAACGGAATTTTATCCTCAGATTTGTCTTTTTGTGGTGCAAGACCAGGTCCTCAGGAGCAAGAAGGCCAGATGTTTGAGGGAAGGGCAGTTTTGCAGTATAAGCTTATAAATGAAGTTTTGATGTGAAGAAAAAGAGTAAGATAGGAACAACAAAGGAATGCTGGAGCTCAGCTGTTGTCCTGTTAATGCATCTGCTTTTGTGTAGTCAGATCATTAACTGCTGTGAAATGATATACATGTGTCCTGTATCTTTAGTGTGGGAATTTCTTTGGCTCAGGGTAGGACTCAGTAAAAGCCCTGCTGTTGATGATTATGTTTTTTCATCATAAGTACTTCCTTGTCCCATTTGGTGAACTCTCTCAGATGTTGATGATGTTGCAGTAAGTACTGTTAAATTCCATCTTGCATCTGCCAACATGTGTAACTAATCAGAGATCCCATTCTTCAAAGGATGCTGCTGTGAACAGTTTCACTGAAGCCACTATCACTAGAACAAGCCTTACTTGGGCTAGGCAGGGTTGTGAAGGAGAAAAGGAGAATCTCCCTGTAAAAAGTGATGAATTCTACTGATTTCAGAATATTTAAAGTTTTACCTCAAAAGTACTAACTTTATTATTAATTCCAGCCTTTTTTTTGGAGAAAGGCATAATTGTAATGGTGCTTTAAAACTGTCCAAACCTTTTTTTTTTTCCTTGTAGGTGCACAGTTGGATAAGATAGGGTTCACCATCATCAAAAAGTGCATCAGTGCTGTTGAAACACGAGGTAATGATCAACCCAACCTGTTTGTGAAGATGGTGAAGCAGCTGGTCTGCTCTGTGAAAAAGGCCTGTGTGATAGTCTCTGTGTAGATCTCTGGAAAAGACTTTACCATGGAAGACAATTCACTGATTACACTGACCAAGACAGGAGTCTGTCCAATTCCATCCCTTTATGTATGGCTTGCTTTCAAGAAATGTGTTGGCTAGAAGTGGAGAATAGCACCTCTCTTGACAAAGGGAGACAACTGTTGTGCCCAATAGCTAAGAGAAGCCTGTGTTTTGTAGGGAGTGCCTACACCTTTGCTTTGCTGTTGGAACAGTGATATATTTTAGTATTCCATTTCTGTTCACTGTCTTAAGACAGAAGAACAGGAGCTGAGCAGGCAAGTGTTTAACCAAAAGTGTTGAAGTACTTTTTGTGGAGTTAGTATCACACCAGAGACAAAGATGCTGTCAGGATTTATTGTTGCATATACTGACTGTTTTACCTCCAGAAGTGGAGATGGAGGAGAGGTCAGTGCAGACAGTGTTCAAGAGGTATTTGGGATTGATTTTGGGGAGACTCTGCTGAAGTGTGTGGTAACCTGCCACTCTGAGGCTCACTACATTGTACATGGCATTGTGTGGAGAACCAGCTTGTTTGGTTGTGGTTTTCAAAAAGAAAGTAGGTAATTGATTACAGAATATTTCTCAGTTTAAGAGATGTTGTGATTTCGGTGTGTGCATTTTGGTTTTCTCCTAAATTGTTGACTTTCCTTCCTACTCCCAACAGGGATGCTTAGAATTTTTCAGGAATTGTATTTTTTTTCTAGAGGTCTGGCATTGGACAGGGCAGAATACTTACATCTTTCTGTGTATCACAGTCCATCTTAAATCAGATGAACAGAAGATCAGGTTCATGCTTGCTATCAATACAGCATCTTACTGAAAAACAGTGACTTCCATGTCTACGCTTACTATACAATATTTGTAGTAGCACAAGCAGCCTTTGTGATACTTCTAATTTTGCATTTAAACAGCAAGAAGTATCTGAAGTCCTTTTTCTCTTAGGCCTTTTTGTTATCAGTCCTGTCTGATGCATTAAAGATGTTATTCCAGATTAGGCCATATTCTATCTGGTGTTATTTTTGTTCATTCTGTTCTTTTGAATATTTTTCAGATAAGTTTGCCTGTTTCATCACTTTAAAATTTCAGTTAGTGGCATTTACAATCTGAATATTTCAGCTGGAAAACATTTCAGATAAAGCTGGTGTCCTACAGATAAGTTGTCTTCACTACAAAACCCTGTCTCAATATAGTCTGAATCTTCTCTTTATGGTGAATGAGGCAGATTCAATAAAAAAGGGGTAGTATGTGCTCATGTAATGAAAAGGTAGTTTTGCCCTACAGTACAGTTACTGGCTACCTTACAATACTTCATGAATCCTCCTTACTATAAGCAGTGTGGAGTATACTGTATTTTGGTTTATTGTTTATAAGTGTGTTCAAATAGTCTTCTTCAAGTAGTGGGTTGGCTATTTTTTTCTTTTTCTGATGTCTTGCAAGGAAAGTGAAACAAGAACACAATTGTGGAAAAAATGTGAACACTTTCTTCATGAAGTGGCTATTTGGAAAAATGGTTTTTGTTGCCTTTTTTTTTCTCAGGGCTGTGGGTGGCTAGGTTAAACTGAGTGGAGGTTTAAGTTCACTCTGCCCTTTATGCCTTGATTTAGGTGTGTGTAAAAAGGTGCAAAGTATTTGTGTAATTCTCTTGTTCAAGACAAATGATGAGCTTTCATGAGTTAGCAGCATGTCTCCCCATAGGAGGGTCTGCCCTGAGACATACTTGGGAAAGAATTCAAGTTCCCCAAGTCTATGGAGAGTTTGCAGCTTTGCTGTCCCTTGTACACAGCCTTTGTAAGATGTGCTGTCAGGAGAGTGCTTTGTGGTAATTACTACCAATGAAAAAGACTTGGTCTATTAATTTTGTTTTGGAGAGTACTCAAGAAAGAAAATAAGCCAGTGTTTGATGAATATTTCTTTTCCTGGGGTTCCAAGAATGTATTTAGGTGAGGTACTACCTTCCAGGAACTCAACAATCCACTTAGCTCAGTTTCAATCCACTTGATTTATCCATTGCATTTCAAGCAGTCGTCGATGATTTTCTGTTTACTGATTCTGAACTTAACATCATTTAACAGCATTTAGAAAACAAACCAAGTAAAAAACTCCTAAACAAAACAAAAAAAACCCCTTAAAGGACCTTCTGCTGATGTCTCCTGAGCTAAACAAATGGAAGGTCAGGAGAACATTCAGTTGTTTGTCTCAAAATAGTTTGGAGAAATAGTTGTATGATGAAGAAAGTCTATCTCTCAAGCTGCAGAATTTTCTACCTGTACTTTTTCTTGAAAACAATTTTTACTTGGTTTTTTTACTTCAATGATAACACATCAAAAGCAAGTTATATTCAGCAGGAGAAAACAGGACAGATGCTTCTTCAGAGACAGTGCTTGTGTGCCATGTTTTTATCTCTTTTAATCATAATGGGTGTGAGGTTGGCGTGGGTGGAAAGAGAGGACAGTCTAGTGTGGGTGGAAACTGAGAATAGTCTTGTCATGTCACAGCAGAAGTAGTCTGGTATTCAGAGAGAGAAGAGCATAACGGAGATATTGAACATAAACTTGTCAATGGCTGGATAATTTTTTTCTCAGTTATGTTCCCTTTTATAAAGCCAAGAAGGGAATTATTTGCTCTGAATGAATAGAAGCACAAAAATCAGTGTCTTGGTTAAAATGCATGTGAGCTTCTGATTCGGCATTGCCTTACGAGAGATTGGCTGTGCTTTACCTGGTAGGAGATGCTGAGGCATCAGGATATGTATCCCATCTCACATACTGAGCACCTTGCTGGTTGGATGTGCACCTGTGTTTTGTCTTGGAAGAAAGCATTTTGGGATTCTGTTTGGAGTATTTCATTTATTATTCTCTATTGAGAATAATAGAATGGGGTGGATGTTTATAGAAACATCAAAGAGCTCTTTGCTCTACTAGTGAAGGCTCTGTGCATGTTTTTGTGTGCAAGTAGTTGGTTGTACCTTCTGAGGGGATGTGATGGGTGAAGTGTTTGCCAGAGCAGTGTTTAGCTTAGAACTACCAGAGCTGCCAATCTGAGCTGCAGAGGGAGATGGCAGCATTGAGCTGCGTGTCCAGGCCGGCTGCTCCTCAGACAGAAAGGACGTGGTGAGGAGGGAGCAGAAAACCTTTGCAAGTGACCAAACTCTCTGTCATTACCTTGAATTTAGAGTGTCACTTGTGTGGCTGTTGCTGTGCCATGGGTTTTGGTATAAAAAGTTGTATTTGCAGCTGTATTGCAAGTCTGTGTCAGCCTCATGTACAATGCCAGTTGTAAAGTAAACTTCCCTGCTACGTACCTTGCTTAAAATAGTATAAATTACTATCTTACTAACAGTATATTTCTAAGCATGCTTCACAAACTGTGTACCTGTGCCAAATTCTGGTATCAGGCATCCAAACACCTTGAGATAATGTAAATATGAAGAAAGTTGTGCTGTGGGGCTTTACCACTCCAGGTTGGCAGTCGCAGTTGAGCCTTCAGTCACAGCGTCTGAACCCTTCAGCATTTCAGGCAGTGGTGAGCTGTTCCTTGCAGTGAGTCATCCTGTCAATTGTGTTCTGTAAATGCCAAGCATTATCAGTGTTGGATGTGCTGGAGATCTGAAATGTGTGGATTAAATCACAAATAGGACTGTTTCAAACCAGGTTTGTGTATTTTAAATAAAACCTCACTTGAAAGTAAATTTAAAGGTATCATCTCAAACTATGTTGAAATATTAATGCCTCTTCGCACTCCTTGATGTCTAGCAATTAACTGTGATTTTTTCAGGTTGATGAATTTGAAACCAATCAATTATCTGGTAATCTCTACCACAGACTCATGATTATTGCTGGAGGATTGTCATAGATTCAATACTGCCATTTTTCAGAGACTTCTGCATTATCACATCTGTTTTAATACTGAGCAGTAGGTTTTGTGGTTTGACCTTGATTTTTTCTAAGTCTGTAAATGTATGCTTGGGGTCAGCACAGTTGGTTCCCCCCAGTTTTAATGTCAGAGTCACAGGAAGTCACAAATCAACTTCCTAGATAAGCAAAAGCTGAGTGTGACAGCATTTCTTCAGCTTTTTAGCATTTTGCATCTGATGCAGAAGGCTCGTTCTGTGGTACTAAAAGTAGTAGAAGACATTGTATGAAAAAAGTGTGATGTATTTTGGCAAAGCTTGGTGTTAG
Organism: Notiomystis cincta; assembly: GCA_013398075.1. Taxonomy (NCBI): domain Eukaryota; kingdom Metazoa; phylum Chordata; class Aves; order Passeriformes; family Notiomystidae; genus Notiomystis; species Notiomystis cincta. Next base: position 111,683 of record VZRX01014346.1, read on the forward strand.
TTTGGTACCAGAATTTTCCTGGACACTTCTGAGGAGTTTAAAGCAAGAAGTATTTGCTGCTATCAGGACAGATTTGTAGTGCATTCTTGTTTGGAGTGTATTAAGGACAATATTGTTGGGGTTTTTTTCAGTGTCTCCAAGTGGTGCATACTGTGCTATCATACTCGTTCTAGGGATCATTGGAAAACTTAACTTGGTTTTGTTGATTTTGAGAAGAATAATGTCATGGCCCCATAGCTGGTTTTTTTTTTTTTCAGTTTGTTCTTTTGTGCACAGCTGAACAGTGATCATACTCCGGAGTTGTGTGTTTTGATGAGCACAGATAAAATAAAGGAGATCTGGCTTATTCTGTTAATTTGGGCCAGCTCTAAACCTGGCATCTAGCTTAAGGCTCAGCACCATTCCAGCAGTGCCTGCATCCTGGGGAGGAAGAAGGGCCAGCTTTGCCCAGGTGGAGCCCCCAAGGGAAGGAGCAGCTGCAGCTGTAGCCTGTCAGCTCCCTGCTGGGACAGAGGAAGGAGGAGTGCTGACAGGGAGGAGTTCGGCAGGCTCAAGGACCTGGGGTGGCTGAGGAGGCTGCAGACTGTGTGAGAAAGAGGAAGGTGTGAGAGAAAAGATGCAGCAAGGCTAGGCAGGAGGAGGAGGAGGAGGTAGAAAATGCCAAGTTCTCTCGACCATATTGAGAGTTATTGCTGTGTATTATGGCTCTGTCTGACAGTAATTCATTAAAAGGCTAATGATTTTTACATACTTCATCTAATATTTATTTGGGAAGAAACTTTTTCTCATATGACTGGTTTTAATTTTCCTTCTCTGGGTTGGAACAGCTTGGTATTGAAGCTGTGAATTCTCCACAATTCTTCCTTTGTTGAAGGATATTTTGAATAAGAATACCACATAATCTGTTATTTGAAAAGATTTCTTTGGAGTAGAAACACAGGTATTTTGTGGCATTTCTACTCTTCCAGGCCAGTATGATTATGAAGGCAGATTGTGGCTGTAGATGGCTGCTTATTATGAGGCCTCTCCAACATCTGTGTGCTGTAGTATTTTACCTCCCACTGTATGGGCCCTGAAACAATGCAGCAGACAACGACATACCTTGTTTTGCCCTTTTTCTCCCCCGCCCCTTCTCTCCCTCCTGTTTTTCTTCAGTTTATGTTCACAATTTTACTTCCCTGGGGATTGAACTGGGTAATATAAAGGAAAGCAAAAGCAGGGAAAGAAAAGGAGTAGAGAAGTGAATGTGTGTGAGATGATGGAAGGGCACAGAGGAATGCCAGGAAAGTGGTCCATGTGGAATGGGAGTAGGGAACTGAAAATACTCTGCTGGTTATGACTTCTCTGTTCATCCCAAGCAAAACTGTTCAGTAGCTTTTGGTAGTAGAAGCTGGATGTAACTCCTGTGTATATCACAGTGGGTTGGACCAGTGCCTTGTATCCTAAATGGAAAGCGTTTATAAATGTGAAAAAGTAGAGGTTTTGAGGACTGGGAATAGGCTTAGGTTTTTCTTCATCCAAAGTGTTTTAGTCACCACATATTGGGGGAAAAAAGAAAAATAATAAATGTATTGAAGAGGTCTTAATTTAGCATTTGTTGGTTCAGTTCTTGCATTATTAGAATGCGGATGTCAGTGTACCCAAAATGCAATTTAAAAAAATTTAAATTAGACAGCTATTTATTGATTTATATTAAAGCAAAGATTTGTCCCTGTTTACTTCTCCTCCCAGTTTCAGAAGTGGAATTGAGGTACATGAAATCTTTATCAAAACATAACACGAACTTATCTTAAAAACACGAAAGAATTCTTGTAATGTTTCGTTTATAATGTTGTTCTCGGGACTGTTAATACTATATAGTCTCTCTGTCTTTGAAGAGAATTTGTTGCCTGGGGCAAAAATTTAAATGCTGTATTTTACTGTGCTTGATCTCATGCCTTGTTTGGTTTTTTTTTTTTTTTTTTTTTTTTTTTTTTTTTTTTTTTTTTTTTTGTTTTTTTTTTTGTTTTTTTTTTGGTTTTTTTTTGTTTTTTTGTTTTGTTTTCATAATAGGTATAAATGACCAAGGATTGTACAGAGTTGTGGGGGTGAGTTCAAAGGTCCAGAGACTTCTGACTTTGTTGATGGGTATGCCTCTATTTTACAAATATTTTTTCAATATTTTGTTTCATGTTGTTTTACTGTCAATATTTAGTTTTTAAAGCACCTGTCAGTAGCTTGCTCTAGTCCATGCAATTAATCACCAAGTCATTGTATATTCCCCTACTTTAGAAAGACCTAGATTAGTTGGTATGAATAAATTAAGAACTGCTATGGGACATGTAGGAGCAAAGAATGTGCTTTGCTCAAGGGTGATGTAAGTGGGATTAAAGCAGCCTAAACTGAAGGATCTGATCAGAAAATTCAAAATACCAAAGTCAGGAAAGTTTGAAGCTGACTGCTTCGTTGTTTGAAGTTTCCACCTTCCTTCTCCCTTGTCTAGAATGTAGAGGTGTTCACACCCATATGTGTCTTTAGTTATACACTGTGCAAAATAAGACAGTTTAAGCCTACTGTCAAAGGACTCTTTGGTTTAAGAGGAGGGATTTACTATAGGTATTAATAATAACTGTGTGTCAAGGCAGGAGACAGATGGAGAAAGGATTTGGTTTTGTAAACTTAAACATCTTTGGCTCTTTTATACCTAGATAGCTAAAATAATTCTCAGAAACTTTTTTCTTCCTTTTCTTTCTGGAAATTTTGATGCATCCTTAATTCCAGTGACTGGAGTTCTCTTGCCACTCTGCTGTCCCTGGGGGGGGAGGGAGAGAAATATTGGCACCTGGATGAAATCCCTCATCTGCCTGATATCTCTCACCAAAGTAGTAGCCATGACTGCAAAATGTGCCGTGTTCCCCCATTTCTTGTCCTGAGCACTGACAGTACATGCAGTCAGACAAGACCACTGGGATTAGTTCATTTTTATAGAGCTTCCAAACCTGTCACTTGACAGCAAAGGTCTGATTCTCAGGGATTCATTGGTATGCAAAGAAGCTTGTTTGCAGTTTGCACCAGGCTCTTCTCCAGAACCATGCATGCTCCATCTGTGCTGATAACACAGTGTTCTTTGGCACTGCAAACTGAAGGAAGCCAGAAAGTGAATTCATTTCATTACCCCAGACATTATGTGAATGACAAAGCGCTTTTATATTATATGCTGCTGTCAGTTCAGTGCCACCTGTAAGACTTTTTCTTTTCCTTCCTTTATTTTTTCAAACAGGCTGTCTCCTCAGAAATGATAAGACATCTTGAGACTTGAGGACCTGCATGTCATATCAATCTGTCATAATGACCTTGCTAAATATTAATTTATGATGTCTTACTTTAATCAATATTAACAGCACCCTTAAGTACTCCATTAGTAAACCTTTAAAGTATTATAGAAAAAGGCTCTTCTTGGAAATACGGACTGGGGTTAATAAAAATGACTGATCTATAACAGATTTTCATAGTTGTTTATCTGTGTTGGGGTTAGCCCCAGCAAGCAATAACCATCTTTAGCCATTGACCATGGGAAGAACGACATGCTGTCACTCAGAGAGCCTTGATTAAATATATTTGATATCATAAGATGCTTTTCAGTTTTGTTCTTGCTGGCTTAGCTTGGGCGTGCAGGTCTGGCAGGCAGATTTTCCTTGCTGCCATTATTGGTATCCAAATTAAATAGACTCAGGTTGCCAGTGGTTCAGTAGCAGCTGGAAGAGTTTACTGGGGATTCCAGCATCTGCTTTTAGTTACTTTTGAAAATCAAAAACTATTTTTGTGATTCCCAAGTTTCATATATTTATTTGACATAGGAAGAATACAGTGGTATCAAGAGGAGGCAAAATACTGAACAGGAAAAAGTTAGGGTGCAAGCAGGTGCTCTTTTCAGATGATTTGTTGAAAGTCATCCTATCTGTGCTCTTTATCTGTCTGTCCTCAGAAAAGAACAAAGAGGGTTCCTTTTTGATATATGGTGGTACAGAGAATTGAAAATGACTGATTAATCTTTAATCCTTTGTCTCTGGGCATACTCTTAGATACCCTTTTATATGAAAGATTTTTCAGAATCATAAAAAACTCATATTAACTTTCTGTATTTTAAAATGTTTGATAAGATTTCAAAGTATTTTAAGCTACCTATCACTGACCATGAGGTTCACAGTTGGGAAGGCCCAATGTGAAAAAAAGTCTTCCAAATGGTAACCAGGATCATAACTCTTTTTCTAGTTTTGTCTCTTTTTTAGAATATTTTCTGTAGATTTTTGGAAAGTACACTGAGAGTCAAAAGAGTTTGAGAAGACCAACATATGCTTTTCTAGTACTATGAATGCATAGATTTTCATCTGTAATGCAGAAATCTAGTGGAGCTAAGCCTCTGCAAAATAAGGCTTAGCAATCAAATATGCCATTCTACTTAAAAAAGAAAAGTCCTTGAAGTTATCTGTAACTGGTATTGTGCTATTTTGCAGCAATGATCTTGTTTAATTTTAAAGGGAGGCATCTGGTGAGGAAAACACTCTGCCTTTTAAGGGAAAATGTTAAAGTATCCAGCTATCTCATTGTAAACAGGGATAGAAAGCTAGAACTTGCAATATTATGGAAAGGTGTTATTAGCCCTGCACTGTGAGTTGTCAGCTGTCAGGAGCCTCAGTTCTGGAAGTGCAGCAGGGCCCAGCTCCTGTTTCATCGCTGATCCGTGTTACAGATCCGATGTGGCTCATTTCCTACACGCTGTTACATAGATTTGGTACAGGACACTGCATAGATCAGCTTTCAGATGGACCATTGCCTGTGGGAAGTGGCTGCTGAGGACTTGCAGTTTCTGCTGATGAGTTCAGGTTTGATTTCTGATGCTATCTGGTGTGAAAAATACCAGATATTACATGTAGCAGGAAGCTTTCAGGTACTTCTGCTTTCCCAAAAACTAGCAGATTTCAAAACAGTAACATGGAATTCCTTGTTATTTTATATACAGTAGATGACACTGTGCATGCACAGCTACAGAGGGCATATTTCATATGAAAGCAGAGAGAGTCTCCTCCCCAGCTTTAGTGAACTGGTCAGTCTCTTATTGTCAGAAAGATTTGCATAAAATTTAGAGCTGCTATGTCAAAACCCTGTTCCTTAAATGTGCACAGTAATAGTTTTACAGGCATAAAGTTGCCCTTCAGTGCACAGTGGCTGTTACGTGAACAAGTAGCATGAAAACAACTAGAGTAATTTTTTTTAAAAATCTAGTTGAAGTTTCAGTTCTTACTGGAGTGGGATGTTTGAAGTAGGGGGGGAAAATGGAGAAAGAATAGTGAAATCCATTGGGTGGTTGGGCACAGTCCAATGTAAAGCAGATGTCAAACCAAAAATGAAGAAAATATCTTTAAATCTTCATGGCTTCTACAATCAGCCTGGGGATTGGTAGCAGAGCTGTTGGTTTTTTTGGGGTTTTTTTTTGGTTTTTTTTTCTCCCCAAGAGATAATGAAATGTTTCAACAATACCTTCTATTTTTTATTTTAAGTGGCTCGTTTTGGAATTCAGATGCCTGTTGTTTTCCTCCCAAAATTCATCAACAACGTTCAGTGAACAGAGTGCATACTTTGAATATAAAGGAGGTTGATGATTATGAAGGAGCTATTTAAAAACTGGATATTACATAGTGGTTTAGTAACAAAACCCCCATAGATTTTGTAGCATAGATTTTTTATTTAATTAATTCAGGACACAAATTTTCTTCTCAAAAAGGAGAATTTGAACATGGAAACAGCTAGTGTGCTAAAAAGAGGAAAACAGGAGCTTTTATCTGAGACAATCCTGAGTATTTTGAGTGGTGGTTGGCTAGTAACAGTTTGCTAGAAAATGTTATCTGACCTGTATTTTAAAATGAGATTTAAATAATTGATATAATGAGGGAGAATATTCAGTTACAGAAATAATTGCTTGGCACAGCTTTTAGAACAAAATTATTTAGTCCCAGTAAAAGGACTGCACCTTTAATCAGGGATCCTAATTTGATTTTTTAAGCGTGTCTGTCGTTTGTCTGACAAGCCAAGTAACAAATGAGTTCTGAATTGTGTGAAGGGGTCCCCACGTAATGCGTGTCAGCCGCTGCTGCCCCTCGCTGTAGAGACTGATGGAAACACACAGCATAAATAATAACAGCAAAGTCAGCAAATACCCTGGGCTGGGCTGGGCTGGCCATGTACCTGTGCCCTTCCTGGGACAGCTACCTATGGCTTCCTGTTTTGAGGCCAAAAGGGCTTTTTTCTGAATGCAAAACATTCCAGTGTGCTGTGTTGTTTTCCATCTCTCAGAAACTGTAACTCGATGGGTCAATCAGAGAAACCTTTTGGTTTGATCTGTCTTGTTCCAAGAGTCTACCAACTAACCTGGGAGAAGGTGGGACTTCTGTGAACCTGACAAATGGTCAAGCAAACAAGTATTTCTTGTCCTGTGGCTAAAACTGATCGAGTAAGGCAAACATTCAGCAAAGACTCCTTTTCCTGCTTTGGAAGCACCTCTTAAAAGTTTTCACACAATGCAGAGGGTCATGCTGCACTTTGACTGTTCTCATCAACAGTTTACAAGCAAAACTATGCAAAGAATTTATCACTTTAAATAAGAAAGAAAGGAGTAAAACATAAATTCTTCTTAAAGGGTCTTTTTTCACCAAACTGTTTTTGTTACATCTTTCTGTGTTTGTGAACATCTCTGTTTAATTAGAGGTGTGAAAATTTCAATTGCTGTCGAGATCTTTTTACATGAGAGTGATTTTTAATTCTTCATTAAATAAAAAAAAATCAGCAGTAAATAGTTTTAAAAACAAAATATGAAAATGGAATTTATAAACAGGTTTGGATAGTTAGTCTTCTTCATATCTCCTAATGGTAATAAAAAGGACATTGCTTCTGTGTTGATGTGAGCAAACACGTAGTGTTGAAAGTCAATGTGTTGCTGTTCACTTAGGTCATACTGATTTAGAATTCCCTTTTTTCATGTCCCTCTTCTCTTTCTGATTATTTTCTAGATTCAAAAACCTGCAATGAAGTTGACCTGGAAAACTCTGTAGATTGGGAAGTGAAGACAATTACTAGTGCTATGAAACAGTATCTGCGGTAAGGCTGTCTCTTGTTTATTTAGTTTTTTAGACTATAAATTCTTATTTTAATTCTCCTGTGCAGTGTATATAAGCTGCACTAGTTAGTTTTGCCACATTTTGGAATAGGAGCTCATTTTGTGTAAATACCATGTTTGTAATTTGTCTTGGGGCAAGCAAAATACTTTAGCATTATTAATACTCATGTTCACTTTAGTGTTAGACACAGAAGCATTTCAGTGATGCTTCAGAAACCTGAAGTGTTAGTGAACTTGCCAAGAGTCATTACTGAAATTTAGCTCAGATTGCTAAAATTTGTTTCCTTTTTGTGTTTCAGCATGGTATAATGCAAAGAGAAAAGGCTGTGAAATTTTTAATATTTTCCTCTTTTCCTTCTGACACTATTCTGTAGGCAATAGTAATAATATTTTGAGTGTTAAAATTTTAAAATAAGAATTTAAAATATGTTTGCTATTCAGATGGCTTTGCCAATTCTTGATCGAGCTATTTTACTAAATTGCCTAAGAACATAAAATGTTCTACTTTTGTGTCTCTCTCTCTTTTAGTAAACACAAACACGGTACTTTTAATATGCTATTTGTATTAAATAAAATTTTACTACAACCACTATCAATGAGTGCAGCAGAAATATTGTAAAGATGCAACTATTACAGACTATAGAAAAGTATAAAAAAAAAAGGAAAAGTGTACACAATAAAGTATTTCTCTCCTACAGTTTTTTTCATCTGAGTGTTTAATATTTCATGAGCATCAGTAAAATCATTTTAATAAATGGTTTTAACTCTGGTGCAGGTGGTTGTTGTTAGGACCTTCATGTCCTTCCAGTAAGGCATTGACTTGGGATTCTTAGTATTTAAAAAGCACTAATGAAGAATTAATTGCACACTATTTGTGTACAGTCTTCATCTGAGAAACAATCTTGGTGTTGAAATAGGAAAGGTATCTTATGATAGACTGGAGGTATCAATTCAGCTCCTGGAAGGTGAAGGGATGCATTTAATCTTATTTTCCTTATAATACCAAGTTTTCCATTTGTTCTAGAAATCATTGAATTCAAGGGCCTCTGTAACAATGGTTACTTCCAGTATGAGGATTATTCTACTGAATATTAAAAAGGTTTCCTGCTTAGAGTAAATTCAGCTAGAAGAAAATATAGTTAAATTTATTATGTCATCCTTGTTTTACAGAAGCCTTCCAGAGCCACTGATGACATATGAGTTGCATGGAGAATTCATCATCCCTGCCAGTAAATACATGACTGTAGTTCAAATAGAAATCTTTTGTTGTTGTGCTGTTGTGACCTTAGGGGCACTCTGCAAATGCAATTTCAGAAACATGCTTCATCCCAGTAGAAGTACAGGAACAAAAAATAATAAATGATTTAAAAATATGTTTTAATCAGTATTTAGTTCTAGTGTGTGTCATGTATAATGTGACTGCATAGCACAGTTTTTACTTTTATGGAAAAATTTTTGGATAGCCGGTGTAAACATTCATTCTTATTATCTTAATTATATAATGATAAGCATCTATTTAATCTGTGATTTTTTTTTTTGCCTTCCATTTATAAGGAGTATGAAGCTTAGCAAAAGAAAGTACACTAATTTGAGCTCATTTGAGTCCTTAAAACACAGCTGCCTGACCCTTGTTTTCAGTGCCTTGCTAGCTCTGTGTGCAGGCTGGCTTGAATGTTCCTGATGAATTAGAAGAAAGGAAAGAGCAGGCCAGATTACACTGTGGCAGTTCAAATACAGACTTGGAGAAGACACAACAGCATTTGTAGCTCAGTTGTATGGTATCTGGTGTACATGGAATTTTTTTGGAAGAGGATAGAGGGAAACTGTGTAAGAAAATTTTTGGCAAAGTATCAAACAGATATTTAGCTGATTTTCTTTCCAGCCTGTAGCACTTCTGGCAAACTGTGGAAAGCAAAATTAAAATAAACTTTGAGACAATTGCTTTATCATCTTCAGATTGCTATAATGACTTTCCAGGACTGCAGAATGTGTTTTCTTCTGGTCCTTAATTCAGAATGAGAATTAGCTTAGGAAATCTGTTGCCACAACACATGGTAGAAGGCAAGTGATTAAACAAAATTCGACATCCTTACCTACGTGGCGAGTCTTCACGTTTGTATTGGAAAGTGTTAAAAAAATTTCTTGATTTCTGAAGTTTTGCCAGCAGTTTCTCACTTTATTTTTCTTTATTTTATAGTCTCTCTCAGTAAAGGAATTCAGTTGAAGTTACGTGTTTCAGACAGTACAGTGTTCATAAGTAGTAAACAGCTCAGTAAAGGAGTTGATTCTGGGGAGGGAAATTTAATCGACATTGCAGATCTGAGTTACAGTATGCTCAAAAATAGGGAGTCAGTGTTGTTTGCTATGTTGGCTATAAAAAAAAAACAGCACTGGAAATAGCATGGAGTATGCTTTTCCCTGAAACTATTGGAGAAGGAGCCAAAATTAAAAGGTTTTCTTTAATTTTGTTCTTGTTATTACGTATCAGTATAGATTGAAACAATATGAGCTCTGACTGCATGGTGTAATAAACTTGTTTAACCATTCTTTAATTAGAATTTGTGATTTCACATCTGCATAAAATAGTCTCACTTTAAAGGAGGCCTATTTTTTTCTATGAGAATTTTGAGTAGCTCACTAGAAGTTAAATGCTTTGCTTTTTGGTAGCCTTTTTTTCTTGCAGTCTGTACAGGGGTGTTCAGTGCAAAAGAATAAAATACAGCTCTAAAATCTACAGCAATATGCAAAGAAAAAAAAATCTGAAGCAATATGCACTGAAGAAATATCGTGGTATTTTACAGGAAATACATTTAGCAGTCAAAGTTACCTTACAGAAAAATGGGACCTGATCAGTGGTCTTCATGTCAAAACTTCTTGCATTCAGAATAAATTCTAGATTTTTCTCATTCTGTGCTTTCCAATAAGTAGTATTATAGGCAATAGAAATACTTCCATGCCTCTTATTATAACCACTACAGAGATACATTTTTGTGATTTAATGTAACTTTGAGAAATAGGAAGATGGTTTATTTTCATCTTTTACAGGTTCTGTACAGTGAAACCTGTAGGGGCCCAGATAATTCAATTTAATGTGCAACAGACAAAAATAAAAAGCTCTTTGCTTATCTTCTGTACTGTACTAGAGATGCCATTGTTATTCAGAACCTTTGTTCATAGGAGGTTTTTTTTGCATTTTTATTGCTCTGTGTCTTCAGAGGTCATTAGGTTTTCTAAGTGTATATATCTGCATGCAGTTTCCAGTGCAAGGTAGCATAAATGCAGTATCATCAGCTGCACAGTACCAACAAAACTGAATTCTAATCATGAGGACAATCAGTTAATGATGCTAAAGGGGAAAGCAGTACAGTTCCTCTCTGTGGCACCTGGTAACATCACTGCTCACCTTGCAGTGTATTTGTAAGCAGGTGAGTCCAATGCAGCAAAACAATAACTGCATCTGTCAGTCTTTAAAAATAGATGAACAAAGGCATCCTTTTGCAGGTGGATTGAAAGATAAGTTCTCAAAATAAGCAAATAAGTTGATAATTCTAGAAACAGTATTACTTGTGAAAACAAGTGCATATGTTCAGTGTTGCTATGTTTGGAGATATGTAAGTGGTGAAGCGAACTGCTAGCAGTATGTTTCCATGCAGGGGTGGGAGAAGGTTTGTGTTTCTGTGGGTTTGATTTTATTTTAAATTTTTTTGAGATATTTATTTCTATATCCCATAGAAAGTGGGAGTCCTGAATCTCGAGTCAATGCTGTTCACTTCTTGGTCCACAAACTCCCAGAAAAAAACAAAGAGATGCTGGAAATTTTGGTGAAACATTTAGCCAAGTAAGTGCTATGACCTGCTTTCCTACCTTGTCAGAATTCTTGTCTCTATCTTTCTTTAACTACAAAGGGCTTTAGTGAAGTGTGGCTGGAGCTGAAGCCCATTTTGATGCTGTCATCCACAACCCCAAGAACCAAACGTGCAAAAGCAGACAAGACATTTGACTCATGCTGTGCGTATTTTGGCGGGAAAGGCAGAAATCTAAGACGTTAATGAAGCCGTGGAAGTATTTACTTTAGCTGTCCTGCCAGCAGCTGAGGGTTTGATTGAAGTGAGAAAGGGAACATTATACTTTCTTTTTGCAAAGTCTGGCAAAGGGAATAGTGGAGATCTGTTAGCAAATTTAAGTTGGTTTCACACTTGCCCTGGTCCAAGGCTAAGTGCATTTTATATATTTAAGTTCAGTAAGAGACTGGTTTTGTTTTTAAGTTGCCAGTGGAAGAATGGCTTTTCAGTTTTCCAGAATTTAGTAAGACTTTATATGAAGAAACTTTGCACAAAACAAACTTCTAAAACATAGATTAAGGAAATGTAATGTTTTCATTTGTAGACTGCAGTTTCCAACAGTAATGGAAATTTTTCATAACCCATTTCCTGTTTTTTCCTTCAATTCTTTTCAAAAAGTGTTTCAAAGCATGCCAAGAGGAATCTAATGACTGTGGCAAACCTAGGAGTAGTATTTGGACCAACCTTAATGAGACCACAGGAAGAAACTGTAGCAGCCATCATGGACCTGAAGTTTCAGAATATCGTCGTTGAAATCCTGATAGAAAATCACGAGAAGGTAAGTTTTGCTTCATCTTCATGTTTTTGAGCATTGTCTAAAACAGTCTGCTAACCTTAATGGGGTTAAGCATGGAATTAAGCATGACATTAAACTAATAGTTTTATTCTAAAGAATATCCTCTATACGCTGTATGCTTTTGGTTATTTGTCTTTGATAATCATTCCTCTTCATAGGTGAGCTGACATTTCAGAATGCACATTGCCTGGCAGTGGTAGTGCTTCTGTGTATATGCTACTCCAATAGATTTGCATTATGATATTTGCATTTGCTTTTTTACTGAGCAAAAGTGATACAAGATGGGAAAAGAGAAAGCCCAGGCTCAGTTTCTAGCTCTTCCATTAAGTACTTTGACCGGGCTCTGAATTCATTGTTTTATGTCTTCATTTTATCTCAGAGTTCTCAGCGTAAACAAGATGACTTTACTCTAAATTTTATGTGTAAAAAGCATTATGAGAGAACCAGGTATTAACATTTCCTTTGTTTTCAGCTGAATGTGTGTTATTTTAAGCCTTTGTATTTGAGGTAGTACTTAAAATAGAAGTTGTTGTTGCTAGTGTTACTGAAGTTGCCAGTTACTAAAGTGCCTCACATGTACAAGGTACTGTCCAGGATATCACTGCATGTAATCTAGGATCTGAAATTAAAAATAAAACTAATAAAAAAAATCCTTTACTTGTCTCTTTATTTGGATACTCCTCTGGGAGTCCCTTGTCTAAGCTGATTTCTGTGACTGGATGTTTGAGGTACTTTGTACTGGGAGATGGAAAGCATCTCCCTCACTCTGACTGTCAAAAATTGCTTTGGAAAAATCCCAAGATGTGCTTTTTCCTCTCTCCTTTCTTAAGCACTCGGAGCATTGAAATTGTTACTTCCTTTAAAGGTTAACAGTGTTGAAATTGGCTATTTAAGTCAAGTGTTATCTACTCTAAATAATATATGTCTCAAGTTTTTCTGACAATGTAATTAGGCTCCCTCCCTGATTGATACAGGCTGGGCAAAGCTGCTGTTGGCATAGCTGTGTCCACATGGTGGGTTTTGTTGGCTTAGTTGACTTAGGGTGTAATGCTGTCCTCACACGCACACTGAGCAGATATGGTATTGTTCTGCTGGAAAAATACCGGGCTGCACATGTGGCTCAAGTCCTAAGCAATAAATATTCCAAGAGCTGTAATCCATGGTATTAATTTTGGATCTTAGAAATGAAAGTAAACCTTGCAGTTGAGCCCATGATTTTAAAGCTATTGCGGTGACCACACAAATTAAAGAAAGCCGAGAGAGAGCAAGCAGAGCCAGCGTGTTTTAATAACATGTGGAGGTTGAGTTGTGTTTATTCAAATCACCACAGATAGCACCATCCTATTCTTATGCCAGCTCAGTCACATGTCCTGAAAACCTGGACATCAGTTTTACATTTGAAATATTAGTGGCCTTTCTTGCTCTTCAGAAAATGCTCCTCAGAGAAGCGAGGAATGGAAAGTACATCAATATAATACTGCATCATTTTCCATAATTCCTTGGTTTTATGCCTTCTTTAGTACTAAAAGGGTATAATTTTTTAACGTATTTCTGTCATTTCACTGCCATTTCTAACAGTGAACTTGCCATCAGTGGTCTGCCTGCAGCAACCTCTCCCATGCTAGAGCTCCTTCCAAAATGAAAGGCAGCCCCAAGTGTGACCTCTGTGTGTTTCTAACAAAGGCAATGGAGAGGTGTATTAAGGCATTACAAAAATTTTATAGTCAAACTGACTATGCTGCTTTTACAAGTGACCCTTCTTCATTTAGGGCAGACCAAGGACCTACTTTTAAAGTCAAGCAGGTCATTACCAGTCTAATGTTCATTTTGTATTGTTATTTTAAATTTCTATGCATTTCAGACTTTGAGAGTCTTGCATTAGATATTTTTATTTATAGCCCTGATGAAGTCCCAGGAAAAGTCACCAGCTGTGGGTTAAAATATTTTAAAATATTTCATTCAGACACTACTTCGACTCTGCTAATTTTGAGTAGCTTTAGGAGCAAAGTTTGGAATTGTAGGAGAGTGATGGAGTCAAGATGGAGGTGCACTGACCCTTCACACTCAGTGCATATATAATTTCCAGCTCTGGTACTCTGCAGAGAGGCATTTATTTTCCTCTGTAGCAGAGGAGATGACTAAAAACTTTCCAACTGTAGAAGCAGTAGCCATCAGCGTTTCTGCTATAAATTCAGTAACCTGGTAGGCAAAAATGGTAAAAAATGGTTAGGATTCCTTAAATATTTTTGAATTACATCCATGCCAATTATGTCTTTTGTGGATAGCTTTACTGAGTAAGAATCACTGTTCATTTTTAGGAGGAGACATAATTGGGTTACTGGCTTTGAAATCCTGGTGCAGACATTCCAGTATCATCACTTTGCTGGGTTCTAATTAGAGAATTTCTGTGCAATTAATGTGTAGAAACGTGAATACAATGACTTTGCCCTGAGATAAGAGTATCATGCTTAGTGAATAAGCTGGTTTGGTTTGTGGTTTTTTGGTTTTGGTTTTTTAAAGCTTTGTTGATATGTACATTTATTTCCTGTTGGCTAGAAACCAGTCAGTACCACTTCCAACTTGTTTACAGGCTGCATATGTACATCCAACCCATGTCTGTGAACCAATTATAATGTGTTGAGGAGGGGATGTTTTGCACAATGCTGAGATTGGAACACTGAACCTAGACCATGCAGCCTGATGTGTTGCTTAAATGGCACTAGAGTTGCACAATGATTAGGAGTAGGAAGGGATAGAAGAGTGTCAGGGAAGGAATTGTTTAGCTTTTGTCAATTCTAGACAAGTCTCTGCCAGGCAGAGTATTGCTCACAGTGCCCACTCAAAAAGTGAGCTGCACAAGCCAGATCTCTGCTTTGAAAGAAAAAGACAAAAACTAGAGCCAAGCTGAGAAATTTTGCTCAGGACCCTCAGAACCACCTGCTGTGGAAGCAAGGGCAATCCAGAGGTTAATTAGACCCATGAAATGTCTTGCTTGCTTCTGTCCTAGGGCTATAGGGGAAGGACAGCCAGATAGGAGGACAATCCGATTTTGTGTCCTGTATCTTTCCCTTCACTAAAGAAGCATCAAGAAATTCATGTTTGTGTCTCATCATTATGTTTATTTTGCTTTGAGGTATCAGGCTTAGGAGCTGACTGCAGCTGTGCTTGTGCAGTGCCTGGAACAATCTTGGCCTTTAGGTAATCCTCTAATGAAAAATCTTAGTCAACTTGGCCCTGAAGAAAAGGTTTTGGTTTCTCTTTTCTGCCTCCTCCAAATACGTTTCAAGGGTTTCAATGAATTTTTCTTTCTATATACTTAAACAGATTGGAGATCTTGGACATTTCAGCTCCTCTGGTCTTTTCTTTGACTTGTGGTGAGAGAGAAGGGTGGTCCACACCGTGGCAGCATGAAGAGCATGCATGTATTCATCTTGCTGTTTGTTCTAGTGTTTTGGCATCTTGTTGGAATGAATAGCACTATTCAAAGGGCTTATTTATTTACCATTTAGAGATGCCTCAGTGGTAATGTGAGCCATTTTGGTTTCTCAATTCCCTGAACATTATTTTAAGAAGGGAAAAAAAAGGCACCAGGATAAAAAAAGTCTAAGAAATGAAAGAAGATGAGGGAGGAGGTTGGAATAAAAATCTCAGTGGGACTGGAATATTTAAACCAGTGTATGGGGGAGGAAAGAATAGTGAGTACAAATAGCAAGATTATAAAAACAGAAGATGAAAATTACAGTGAAAGAAAATTAGAAGGGAAAAAAGCAAGGGGCTAGACAGAAGTTCCTTCTGGAGACTGGGAGGCCAGAGTCTGCTGAAAGGGAATAGGCTTCTCAAAAGATACTTTTTTTCCTAGAATTCAAACAACCTATGGGCAAAATTATCTCAAAGACATTCATGCTGAAGAGCTGAGTAGTTCCTATCTATAGGGCAGATACCTTTTCTCTATCAATCTTTTTATAAAGGAGAAAGATTTTACATATTTTAGACAAAATGTCTTTGGCTTAGCTTTGATTAGATTTAAGAGGAAGTTTTTTAATGAAATCTTTTTTTTTTTCATATTTTGAGCACTTCCATGATTTCTTTTTTAAACTAAAAAAGGAAGAGAAGAATTTTTTACTACTGAGCTCTTAAGCCAACATCAACCTGATGTAGTAATCCTTGAAAAATCTCCTCTTAAAACATATTACAGTGCATAATACATGCAATATTCATGAGACAGAAGGATGGAAGTGGATGAAGTCAGTTGTTTGCTTTAGAGCATGAAGCATCACAGTCTCCCCTTGGCAGTGTAGCAGTTCTATTGCAGGTAAATGCTTTAGGGTAGAATGCCACGCCACCACGTAAAGTTAAGACTGTTTTTTGGCAACAGAGCAGATCTTTTGAAGGCCCACTAGAGGGACACATGAGAAATACTAAAGAGGGCTTGTTTCAGCTTTCTTGTTGCTTTGCCTTTGGCTGCAAGAGAGGACCAAGAAGCAATGCAGTGTAATTATGGTGGTTTGCTGTGGTGCAGCAATTTGAAACCTCCACAAGCTGAAGGTTTCTCAAGTCAACAAACATTGGACTTGGAGGGAGAAAAAATATATTAAAATATCTCCATTAGCACAGAGTTTGTGGTAGAAACACGTGAGGATATTCAGAAGGGTATTCAGCACATGCTTAACTTGAAGCATGTAGCTAATCAGAAGTGTCATTGAAACTGTTCCTGAACTTAATTCTAATTACATGCCTTAATCATTGGCTGAGTCCCAAGCAGGAACAGACACAACAAAGAAATTCTGGTAGGAGGCAGAGCAGCTCTTTGTTCCACTGTAGTGTGAGCAAACTCTTTAAATCCTTTCTCTGCCCTATGGATAACATAAAGCCCTTTCATGTGAGACACACACACAGGTGTGGTAAATTGACTGCAAAATTATTATTTTTTTTGTTTGTTTAAAAGACTCCAGTTTTCTGAATTTGGTTTATGCATAGTAAGAAGACTGAGTATCAAATCTCTACTCACGTTTGCGACTGCAGTTAATGGTATTAGAAGTAGTCTGGATCAATACCTGGATTGGTATGCTGCTAGACTGGTCCAAAAGAAACAAAACATGCACTGTGAGAAATCGTATTATATTAATAAAGAAAATCAAAACAAAAGTTGCAGTCTCAGGGGTGGAAGAGACTTGCTGAGATGTTGCACTACAAATACATGGCACATAGAAATAGTACATAGACTTCTCCCTTCTTGATTTGCCTACCTTATTTACAGTTAATTTGGGGAAATTTCCCTCAAATTCATAAAAAATTTCAAAGTCATAGAGATATCATCTTCTGCTGTCCACAAGCAGTGTTCCTGAGTAAATAAAGATTGATAAAGGAGGGGAATTCGGGTGGTTAATATTTGCTTCAGTCTTGATGGTCAGGGTGCTGTGCTTCCATGTATGGAGGAAGAGGCAAGGGAGAAGTCCTTATGGAGACTGCTAAAATGTGTGTTCTTAAAATCTTGTTAGTAAAAGAAAATCTGTAAAATATTGCAGGGAGCAGGGGGAGGAGAAGAGTTGCTGTACTACTTAAGAGTTTAAAAAGTAAATTCTTATGCAGAAACTATGTGACATAAGAATGTTTTTTGCATGTACTCTTTAGAATTCTAGTAAGCTTTTGCCTTACCAGAAGGGTTAGTGTATTTCAAACCATTAAACTGATTTTTGTATAAAAAATATGGCAGTCAGCTGATAATACTTTTATTTCCAGTATTTTCCCATGCTTGCTACTTACACTAATAAAGCATCAATATTTCATGTAGACATACAGTAGAACAATGCATTCTTTGCCTCCCAAGAGCCTATAGTCAAAATGTATGGTAGAGAATGTATTTTAATAAAAAGAATGAGCAGAAAATACTCTCAAAAGCAATGAGGATGTAAATCCTTGTAATAGCAGCAAGGAAATCTGTGAAAAACAGAAACTGGTGAAGCTGCCTGGTTGGCTGTGGTTGGAACCGTGTCATTTGCAAAGATCTCGAAGATCTTGTCATTTCAGTCTGATGCTTTGCTTGATGGCAGTGTGGTAGGGGGTCACGTGGGTTTTTATACTTAATCATTTTATCTGTCCATAGAATCTGTAGTAAAATAGATGTGTGTGCATATATATGGTGTTTTTGTGTGTATATGCATATGTTTATAATTGGCATTTATTACAAATGAAGAAGGGAATGTTACCTGTACTGTGTTTGGCCATAGTTGTTGTTTTTGCTGGGTCTTGACTTAGGTTGCCAAGTGCCATCTTTCATCTTCTTAGGACTTCTCAGATTCTTTGCAAGAGAAAATACCTGCAAACATTTTCCTTCTGCATTATTTTCCTTTGAGGAGTATATCATGGTTTACCAATCAAGATAATTAGATTGACTATTCAGCCTTTTAATTTTAAGGCATTTCTCTGTTATTTTAAGTACTTCCTGTAACTAAACAAGATACACATAGCTATTATATGTAATAGGGAAAGATACCTTTTTAGAATACTCTCCTTGGTGTGAGTTAGAAGAGCTCTCCTAGGTGAGCATGGAAGAGAAGGTGAACCTGCTGTTCCTGCTGGTGCAGTGGACAAACACGAGAGTATTCCCAGCCTGGGGTGTGGTTAACTCTCTCCTTGCCCTCGATGGCTGGAATGGATTGGTTGATAGCAGTGAATGGGCTGCCATCAGGAGCCTTCTTCTCATGAATTGTTAGAAGGGGGAGCACGATGTGATAGGGTGGAAGCTGCAGTCTGTGTATCAGGAGTGCTACTTTTAGAAAGGCTGACTCAACAAACTCATAATTCGCCAGTGATCAAAGGACACGCGCTTTTAACCTTGGTATGGTTTTCTTTTTTTTTCTGTCCTCCTTTGCAGCTGTCCTACAAACTGTAATGTTGTGTTTGCAGGCTTTTCAGTTTCATTACATCTCAAAACTTGAACTACACAGTTCAAGGCAGTCAGGGCAAATGAGTGGCTGTTAGAGTCAGGTCTGTTGTAAACTTCAGAGCTCTGGATTCTTTTGTCACTCTTGTGGTTTGCAGCTTGTACAGATCTGTAGTTGTCTCCTATAAGAAGAGCAAATAGCAGATACTCTAGTCAGAAGGAGATTGAGACTCAGTGTCCACAAATCCCTATAAGCAATGTTTCATTTAGTTAGGGGTGGCCCAGCTGCCAGGCAGGTGGTCTTGGTAAATGATATCTTTTGCAATGAAGAAAGGGCTGTCTTGGATGGATTCAATTTTAATTTATTTATTTAGAGAGCTTTGTGGTTTGGCTCACAGCCAAGGGTGTTTCCTGTTTCTCATTTTGACTTATACCTGGTTACTTTCCAGGCTGCATCCATTCTTGCACTGTAATTCAACAGTGTGTGCCAGGCAGCATCCAGAGCATTATTGATGCTTTCTGGTTGGTGGCCCTCTAGAGACTGAGCCACAGGTAGTTTTCAGCTCTGGATCTGATCCTACCCCCCACCCCCCAGTATAACAATCATGAATAATGTATAAAGGTATTTTGTGGTTTGTAGTGGAATTCAAGCCTCAAAATCCAAAGCCTCAGAAGATCTGCATCCTGTGCAATCTCATAGAAAGCAGTGCACAGCAGATCGTATTTTACAGTGTATAAATGTTGAAGTGTAAAAGTCAGGGTAACTACTTAGAGGCAGGCACACCTCTGTACTGGAGTGGACATGATGGTAACCTTGGGGAGCTAAGTTATTTAAGGATTCTGATGAAGTTGTTGATAATTCTTCTTGAAGTTTTCTTGAATATTATAAAAATATTGACTATGAATTTTAGAAGTAATCGACTTTAATCACATTTTCCACACTAAACACAGATTCTGTTTAGATATCAAGAGTTCCTAGTGCATGTAGTTTTGATTTATTGACTGTGTTTGTGAACAAGAAAAAGAAATAGATCATTTTGACTAAAACTAGGAATGAAACAGTTTGACCTAACATTGTCCATAGTAAAGTAAAAATGTGAACCAGTAAGAAACTGCAATAAAAAAGGATCTTTTAAAAAAATATTTCAGTATTCTGGAAGCTTTATAAAATTTTTAGAATTGGCACAGACATCAGTTTTGAAATAAAACTTTGTCTTTGCTCTCTAGAAGTAGATATTTTATAATTTCTATTATGATTAAACCTTTAATAACTCAAATTAGATTCAGTAATCCCTTCAAATAGGGGATAAAAACCCTAGAATTGTTGTGTTCTTGACTGTGGTTTTTACTGTTAAAAACTGGATTACAATTAGTGGTTAGTGGTTATAATTAGTGGCTGAACAACTACAGTAGTGTTTTAGGATGCTTATTTTCACCTTGCAATTTCTGAAATGCTTATATCTACAGCAAAATTGTAATTTGACATGAAAGACACTGTTGCTTTGGTTTCAGAAAATGGCAAAAAGCAAGGTACGACCACTGTCTTCATTATTGTAAGAGGAAAAAAATTCTGAAAATGTATCTGAGGAAGAGCACACTATGAGCCACAAAGACAGGCCTTTTTTTAATGTTTTTGTTTCTAATATAAAGATATGATTTTTGGTTTTGTGCAGATTGCTGGGTTTAACCTGAATTGGGCTTGCATTATGTTGAAACGAAGCTAAGTCAAGGAAAGACCATGGTGATAAGCTCTTCTTGCACCATCCCATTAACTGCTAATGTATAAAATATTCTTTGATCAGCATGTATTATAGCCAGTTGTCATGGAAATGCAAGGAGTACCATAGGGATAACCTGTGTAAGGAGAGAGCCAGGCATGTGCCATAGCTGGGTGGTGTTTTATGTTACTCAATGAACATTAGTTGAAGTGTCTGTGTTTGTATCTTTTATTTAATAGTGGCAAATCAAGTTGGTATTGAATGGAAATTGCCCAAACGAACACTTGTTATGTTGTTCTTGTCTTGAGAAATACTCTCCTCTACAACATATGAATGTAGTAGTGGAGCCTATCCCACTAGGGGATTCCAAAGAATTTGGAATGACCTTGCATGTTCGAGCCTCCTTTGCATTACACAGTGGCTTTTGGTGCTCTGGTTTGTGTTTTTGTATTCCAAGGACATGGATGCATGTTTTGGGTGGTTGGTATTATGGGAATGATGGGGGCTTTGTCTTGTAGCAAAATCATGGCAGAGCTTTCAGCTGATTTTTTATAAGTTTATCCTCATTAGCTCTATTACTAAGCCTCCAGTTTTTTCTCCCCTCTTTTTCATCCCCCTCTGTCCTTGCTGTTTGCCTCCCACGGATTTTTAGAGGAAATTTTAATTACCCCAGTGAAACAAAGCAGACAGAGATGACCTGATGTCTGGGTCTTTTCCTAAAGTGATTCCTGGCAAACATACTGAAATTCATTAATTAGTTCTGCTTGAGACCAGAACGAACAGATCAGTATTCTCTTGTAGCAGCAGAATCTAATCTACATTTCCATGTACATCTAGTCATAAACTCGTGGAATAGGCCAAGTCAAATCTTCCCAGCCGTGGGTTTTTTGAATATCTAAAATCAGCTCTAGTAAGAGCTCAGGATCTAGAGTCCAACACTGTTGTTGCAGATTAAGGGGAATCTGGCAAAATTCCTTGGGCTGCTGCCATGAGGATCTGCTGGTAGAATGCAGCATGATAATATGTTGAATTTGGCTCACTACTCTCAAGAAATGCTGCCACAGACTTTGTGGGACATAGATTTAGGAATTTGAATGGTTATATGTAGGGATGGTCTTGGGCTCACTGCTCTAGACAGAGCTGTTATTAGTGCTGTATGCCCAAGATGGTTTGTGGTTTGTTTAGCCTTGTAAAGCATCCATTTTATACTTCTGCATAGAGAGAAATAGGTCAGACTTACCAGAGTTTTAAATTGCTCCACCAGAGTTTCATCCTTTTTGTTGCAATTTTTACACTGCAGGTTTGGAGATTGATCCACTGGTTCATTCAGTGTGCACTTTGAAATTATGCTTTAATGTAAGATCAGACCTAAAGACCCATTTATAATAGTGGACTAAGTGGGACTCACTAACAGTGGGATTTGCTGCTTGATTAAAATTTTGACTGCTACAAATATTAGTCTTCCCCCAAGTGTAAATTGTTACACTTAGCTTCAGAGTTTACTCTCAGGTAGGTCAATAGCAGGATGCCAGTGCTTTTGTGAGCTAAATTGTAGAGAGCTGATAGTCTATAAATCTCATGCAGCTTGGCCACAGTCTCAAAAACCATGTTAACACTGGACGTGACTGTGAAATCGTTAAACTTTGAGGTTGGCTTAGTATATTTTTATCACTTCTAGAATGATGTAATTCAGTGAGCATACTTCACTCTTGTCTTCAGTACAGGAATTAGTCTAAGCTATGGTGGTTCTGCAGTCCAGATGAGTGGTAGTGTAAGGGAGCATGTTTTTTTGAATAGCAAAACAGTCATCTCTTAAATAGCATATTCCAATCTGTTCTTCCTTGGGAGAGTTTCCCTCCAATTGGATGTGTGTGGTTGCCTTGCCATGCATCTGATAGCAACTGCTTGTAGTGAAGAACAGTACTCTGAAACTTGCTCACTTGTGCTTTTGGGCAAGTCAATCAGCACACAGCAATGCTGGGCCATTTCAGGTGCTCCTACTCTGTGTGTGTGTGTGATGCTGAATGCAGTCCTGTGTGCTTATGCTTTGGCCTTCTGACAACAGGTCACTCACAGCTGGCATCTTTTATTAGGTGTGAAACATTTATACTTCAGTGATGTTTAAACAGTTAATTCGAGTAAAACCAAGCCCAACTTTTCTCCCCCAGCTGAAATAAAGCAAGTCTACATCCCCTCATTCTCAATGTTAGGCAGACCTGTCAGTGCTTCTGTCAGTGCAGCAGACAAAGATCCAAGGCATGATGAAATGCATTTGTCTTTTTAAGTGAAAATAAAGTAAGAAAGAGAAGCTGGATGCTTTATGTGCACTTCTGAAGGCAGAGGTTGATGTTCTGCTTGCTTTTCAGATGCTCACCTTTGCAAAACTGTAGTATGAGCCGAGGCTTTGGCCTGCAACAGAAGGAGATTGCTGCTGCTGAAAAAAGTCTAGCTAGGGCTGGGCTGGATTTTATTTTCCTACTAAAAAGACCCCAAAGTAGGGATGAACACAACTATGAACAGCTTGAAGGAGCAAAACCTCTTTTAGTCTTTTGCCTTTGTGACTCTCAGTTTCTCATGCTAATAGTTTTGGAAGAGTATATTGCAGTATTTGTGAAAGACAAAAGACACTGAAGAACTTCACTGCAACCTGTGCAAGTCACCTAGAAGCATACAAGAAAGCTCATCTCTTATGAAGTACTCCTGGGGAATACGTGTTCATCTTGCCATCACTAATTTCAGCAGAAATCCATGGATAAGGCTGTAGAAATAAACATAGCTGTGGAATGTGACATAGTAAACAACGTGCTGAAACCTCTTGGCAGAGAGTTGTTTGCCAGAGAGCCCAAATGCAATGCTCAGTCCATGGAAAAGATGGCATTTCAAGTTTTGGTACCTTTGAATTTTTCAGAAGCAAATATTTATCCCTCACCCTGCTCAATCTAGCCTTGTATTTACACATAAGGGGGCAGTGTGGTACTGTTAGCCAAGTGCCATGGAGGTGCACATTAGATTTCACTATTATATATTGCATCATGTTTTAAGAAATGGCTTTAGAACTCTGAGCACAACTAGAGCTTTGTCACTGCCTGAGAGTGCTGCTGTGTCTGTACTGGGGAGAACCAGGTTGGACAGTTTCCTCTCTTCTTTGTAAACATTTTGTTTTTAGAGAGTTGCTATTTTGGCGCTCTCTCGTAGTCCCTTGTTCGTAGGCATGTGAAGGAAGGGGAGACATTTTTCCTAACACTGGGATGGGGAACTTCAAATCACTGCATTTTTACCTCCCCCCACAGCAACATTCAGTTACTGGGAAGGAAGGTGATGTTTTCACTGGAGCTTTCCTGTGCACACCATACATAGGCTTCTGGCTCACTGCTGCCCGGTTTGGGGAACGTGATCATTTCTCCACTGTTTTAGTGGAATATGTCCTCCCTTGATTATTTCCTACCAGCACAGTCATCTTCCTGCCAGTACAAAAGTGATGATTAAGTAGCTGTAAGTCATGGGATCTTGGGTCATCTTCTTCTTACATGTTAATATTTGGTGTTAGCAGGCCAGGATATGATGGCATTTAGGATTTCTAATACTTTAATGTGCTGTTTTGAGTGACCTACCAAAGGATGCTTATGGCATTATTTCTCACCTGTCTGGCTTTTAGCATCATACTGCACCTGACACGTGCTGTAGTAATCAAAAAATGTGTTATCTGTGTTGTCCCTTTACACTTTCTGTATGAATTTCTACTTCATAAAAAGCTTCCCCTTCAAAGATTGATTACAGCTCTCCTCTTTGCTATATGTATCCTTATAGTAAATATTAGAAAGTTGCAGAGTACAAGAACATCATGCACTGTTTCATTATATCTTGTTATATCATATGCATTGCTGTGAGGTGCTGTACAGACACAGCTCCTGTTTGTGTTTTTCTTTATCTGCTGCTTTGTCTTTGCTGAAATACATATGAGGCCAATTTGTTCATGCCATGATCACTTGTAGAAGGCTGCTGTTAAATTGCATGCCAGCACACTGATAATTTCTAGTAGTAAATCAGCACTAGTAGACTGTTCCCTTTGTGTGGCAGTTAAACTAAAAGTGCTATCAGGTACAGCAGATCTATGTTGGTGGTTAATTCAGAGAGAAACGACGTGGTATTCTGTGTGGAGTGGTGATATGCTGATGGTCATGACTCAAAAGATAAAATGATGACAGGAAATGCAATCCTTTTTAGATGCATCTTTGTGAATGTCAGTATTCAATATAAAATTGTCTCAATATGCAATAGTTAACAGGATAAATTCTCATGTGGTTTGTTACTTTGGTATTTCTCACCAAAAACGCTTGCTCACAAAATTTTCTCCTTGTTCTCTTCAAGAGTGTGATGTTTCTTTAATTAAAATGACTGATATAATGATATCACAAGATTTGAAACTTAAAATGGGTATTCTGGAAAAATTATAGGTTATAGCTAAAGCTATAAGGCATTTTGGTTATTGGCTCCTGAAGTTAGTATCCTTCATTTTCTCCTTCCCCTCCATATTAGCTGGTAAGTGTGGCTGCAAATGTTTTGTGTTTGAGTTAACTGATTGGCAGCTTGGTTAATGTGTAGACAGTGCTCTTGGTTATTTCCATATTATATTTATCTATTTATTT
>VZRX01014346.1:141434-154899 GCA_013398075.1 Notiomystis cincta
CCCCCCCCCCCCCCCATCACTTCCTGCCCCAAACACAGAAGTAAAAAACCATAAACTTCATTTGGAATTACTGAACAGAAAACCTAGATGTTAGAGGAAGCCTTAGATTTATAATGAGACTGGTCTTCAGGGCTGAAACAGCCCAGAACTGCAAGGTTGCAGGTGTGAAACCTGGCCTTGAACTCTTTCTATTTCTATTTCTGAATCTGCTGCTTGGAAGTGTTTCTGTAACCTGGCACATAGTAGGGGAAATGGAAAGAAAAGCAGCTACACAGGCATATCAAAAAGCCATAAGGCTCTGCAACACTTGCTTACAAAGCTATTGTTAACAGCTGAGCAGAAGACAGTTATGGTGTCACAAAATAAGTGCACCAATGTTAGTCATGAGGGGACGATCAGGATGACTGCTGTTTGCCATGTGGAATTTCATACAGTTTGTATTTCATCTTGCTGCAAGAGTAGTTCCTGCAATTCTAGGTGATCCATCACAGCTTTTCCCACCTGATGGCTCTGAGCTGGATGTGTGCTACACAAAGTTAAAAGTCTTTTTGAGCTACTGCCAGTGAAGGTAAAGCTTTCTCTTATGTAATTGTGAGTCCTACTTTCCTATCAGAGAGTTGACTTCTGCTTGGGTCCATAGAAGGTACTTACATTTTTGGAGAAACAGAATAATTTTAGTCCATACTTTGTATACACAATAGACGTTGTCTGGCCATTTTATCCCTGTGAGTAATCTTGCAACAGTCTTATTTGCTGCACTGTTCCCAAAAATCAAATTTGTGTCATGATGTAGTAAACATCTCCTAACTTTTACATCTTGTTGAATGAGGTGTATCAGATCTTCATGGCTGGTGCGAGAATTGCCCGAGTATCCTTGCCAGTGCTTGTCTGCTTTCAGTGTATGAAATCTAGAGGCTGTAGAAATGTTCCAAGTAAACACATCCATGTATTCACACACATGCATACAACAGGAGTCAGGGGGCAAGGGAAGGGAACTTCAATAGACTTAAAGCTCGAATCGGAATTTAAAGAAGGAACGGGGAGTTCAGGAGAATGGGTCAGTCTTTCCTTGAGGCCAGACATTATTAAAAATTTCTGATCTCCTGAAATAATCCTTCATCTCTTTAATTCTCTACCTTCTGCACACAGACATGCAGGGGCACATAATGCTGTAAGAAGGCCAATTTGGCATGCTAAAAGCCATTAATCCCAGGCATGGAAGTCACTAACTTTGCTACATGCCAGCTGTGCCCTGGCCAACCTCTATTGGTAAAAGTAAATTCTCTCACCCAGCACACAAGAGTGTAAGTAGAACAAAGACTCATAGCTGCTCAACTCTTCAGTCACCTTCCTATGGATGAGAACATGCACTGAATTAGGGCTTTCCTCACATGGGATGCTCTTGTTTCTCTTCACTGGTGACAAGGACAGCAGAGAAGATCTTGCTGCTGAACTTTCTGTAAAGGTTGATAGGCAAGTTAGAAAACATTCTTCTTGTTTTGCTCCCACTCTATCAGTGTTTTTCATTTGGTCAGGAAAAAAAAAAGTTCTTGTTTGCCTGTTAGCTTCTGGAAGTCTTTGTCCTATTTGCTCTTCCTTTTCTCTCTAATTTTTTGTTTTCTTCTTTTGAAAGTTGCACTTAGTGCAAGGTGAATTACATTACTGTCACTTCTTTCCTTCCCAGCTGTTCTCGCT
Organism: Notiomystis cincta; assembly: GCA_013398075.1. NCBI lineage: Eukaryota > Metazoa > Chordata > Aves > Passeriformes > Notiomystidae > Notiomystis > Notiomystis cincta. Next base: position 143,130 of record VZRX01014346.1, read on the forward strand.
GCTTGCTGAACCAACAGGGAGATTGAAGGTGTTCTTAGGGGAGATCAACAAACCTGTCACCTGGATGTTCAATTGAAACAACTGACAAAACTTCCCCTAAGGACTGCTTATCTTGTTTTTAGTAGTTTTTTTAACATAGGTATCCCTCTTGATCCAGCCTTCTACTGAAGTCACTGTTTGGCAAAAGGAGAGAGGAACAAAATGAGTAAGGAGGCACAGCCAAGAGTCAGCAGCATAGTGAAAATATTTCAGAATGGCTTTCTTGTGAGAGACCCATCACATACACAGGGTGGTAGCAGTTAGTCCTTGTCATTGGCCAAGTTGTAGAATTATTGGTGAGAAAGATCTTTTAAGTCAGAGAAGTAATTGTAAGTGAAGCAAGCTAAATATCAAGAGAAAAGGAGACAACAGCATGATGTTATCTCTGTTCTACAGTTCAGGGAAAGAGCTTTTGACCACCTTACCTTTTGGGGGCAGAAGACACATTTTCCAGCTGATTGGTACCTGAACTGCCAGCAAAACAGAAAAGGAAACATGAAAAAATATTTTCATGGACTTTGAGTTTTTGATGGTGTTTAAGAAGTGCTTTTAACTTAGGGAACTTTTAGGCCTGGTGGTTGCCCCCTTTTTGGTCTGCTCTGTTTTTTCACAGTTCTCATCCTCATGCATGAGACTAGAGCTGTTCTGTTGTATGTTTCAGCACAGGGCTGGACCATAGGTTAATGTTGCCTGGACTGGTGGAAACCAAACTGAGTGCTACCAAAAAGCTATGAAAGCAGTGGGACAGTCTGTTTATGTTACTATTTGTCAGGGTTTTCAAGGAGTAGCTTTGGTTCATCGTTGCATTTTTCAGCCAAGAAATTGGCTGGCATGTGGCCAGCCTGGTAAGGCTGGAGATCCTGTGTGGTTTCCTGCCAAGCCAGCTCTGGTAAAAATGAGTAATCTTTGAGTTTAGATACTGCTCTTGTTATCATGGTGTACACAAATCAAAAGAGGAACTCCTCTGCAGGCTTGTATCTGATTTCTGTTGTTTCAAAATTTAATTACGTGATATAATTAACATCCCAGCATTGTATCTGTGGCTCTGTCTTGAACTGTTTTTCCACAGCTTGAGGAGTAAATTTGGATTCTTTACCCATTTTAGTTTTAGCTTGCTCAGTGAAAGGCTATGTGTCTTTTGGATTTTATTGATGTAAAATAATCCAAGCAGTATTTCTTCTGAATTTTGAAAGATGACCTGCAGTAAGGGGGATATTTAATGAAATAATCGCTTAATTTTTACAGTTTAAATGTTTAATGATACAGGGTAGGTGTATCTCTAGAAAGATGCTTGTTTAAAATTGAACTTTGCATTTTAAAAATGGACCAGAAACAATCAGAAAGGAGGAGGCCAGGACAGAATGATGGTCCCCAACCTCCACTTGCACCTAAGTAACTTGCAGATGAGCACATTTCTTTCCCTTTCCTAGCCCCCAAATCAAACACCTTGTAGCGTTTTTGGCTACAATTCTTGTGTTGCATCATCCAGTCTTGAGGCAAATTGTGTCTAACAGAGCTTCCTCCTCTTCCTGGTGTATCTGAACCATAATGGAGTTGGGAAAAACAACCTTTCTACAGGAAAGCTGCTTTGTGCCTAAGATACACATACATACTGCTACATGCACGCCTTTGAAAAATGTATCAAGCTGGTCTCTATCTAGGAAAAACTGTAGTCAGCTCAAGTAATGGTGTTAATTATTTTCTCCAAGAGAAAAAAAAGAGTAGCTAGTGCAGAGATCTGATTCTTGCTGCATGTGTTCTGTGTGACAGCATGAAACTGATGGGAATGTGGGTTGTCTGCTGTCCATTTGCTCTGCTGGCTTTAGGCTGGATGAGTCCATGATGTCTAAATTTATGTAAGAACTAACTGCATACCAGGGCAGGGCTGCAGTGTACAGGGTTTGCTGCATGCTGAGTATATTAATGGGTGCTTTTGGATAATGGAATGTGGTAATACAAATCTATTTTTCTGAGCATTTACAAGACTCTGCCCTCCAAAATACCCATTATTCAGGAACAGTGAAATAACTCTCTTGTTTAGTTTTAGCATTCACTATGATTATTTTTTTAACTAAATAATCGGTCACTATTAGCTTTTCAATCAAACTTTACTTTTGATTTGGAAACATGTGTTTAAAAAGCACAGTTTCTGTGGTCTGGAGGTGAGTAATAAACAATTGACCAGTTTTAGTGGCATGACAAATGAAAGTACAGACTTCCTTAATTTACTCAGAAACAAATGACTTGGCTTCATTAATTCAGAAAACTTCAAAAAAGATTTGAAGAAGTACAAGAACATCTGAGTCCACCTAGTGTTGGGTGTGATGTACTAGTGATCCTGTAAATAGTGAATAAAGGGTGCAGTCCTGCACCTAAAATAGGCCTTTCTTGACAGCAGAATCCTCTGATCACTATCACAGAAAACTTCCTCCAATGTAGTTACTTCTAGCTTTCTAGGAATGACTGAATCCTTTCCAGAATAGTTGGTATGTTGTTTCATGGGATCACTTAAAGATATATTAACTGTGTAAGGCAACTTTGATTATGGTTTTTGTGTCTGTTTCCTGTAGATGCTGAAGATCTAACACTTGGAACTAAGTAACTTGCTCGATCAAGGATATTTGTGATACCAGTATTTCTTTTCTATCCCTGATCTATGAGATTCCTGTTAAAATGAAAACACAGTACATATCCACAAATTAATATAAGAGCAAAGCTACTTTCTACTTGGTTGAACTTTTGTGTTATTGTGGAAAGTTAGCTATTTATGGGGAACAAATGTTTATTATTTAAGAGTGGGATGCAGCTGTGATGCTGATGGGGGAGGATGGGTGGCTGCACAGCAGTGCAGCTGCTGCTTCCCCACCTTGTGATGCAGAAAATGTCTGATTTGAAGGTGCCAACAGGGACTTTGCAGCATCTTTAACCTCCTCTCCTCAGTAATTCTCCCCATCATCCCTTGTCTATGACTCAACTTGTCTGTGTCAAAATCAGTTAAGATGGATTTTTATTCTCTTATTTTACCATGGCTTGCCTATGTGCTGACCACTTAAAACATACATGACAGTTCTGTTTGGCCTGTTCTGTGTATCTCAATAGAAACAGTCACATATTCCTCATTTACTCCAGAAAAGTTGTCTTTCATAAACTGTTTTCATTCTCTGGTTACCCTTAAACTGTAGACATTGGTTGTACTGTTGACATTAAAGATTAGTCTTGCTTTTAACGTTAAAGCACGTAATTCATCAGTTTACTTAAGCTGAAGTTGGAAGAAAACTGTCCCTTAAGCAAGTAACTGACAGTGTTAACTCTCTGCTTTTCATGGCTCTTAATACAAATGCTTTTTTCTTATTTAGAATTCTCAAAGTAAAGTAAGGATCTGATTATTGACACTGCCAAAGTATTTCAGGTTTTTTTTTTCAACTTTGGATGCCAACAAAGAATATTCTTAGACTAGCCAGATGGAAAAAGGAGGAAAAAAAGGCAGTGGGGAGACATGTCATGCTCAGTTAGGTAGAAGCTTAGTTCAGATTTCTGGTAAGGAGGGTCAGAGAGCCCTTACTGTCTGAGGCTCCTCCAGATAAAAGGCTAAAGGAATTGAGGGTTTATCTATTTCTTAGAGAAAAGATGAATATGAGGTAAGTTTTAGTCTGTGCAGGTACTTTAGGGGTATCTGTCATTATGAGGAAGGGTGACATGAGGCAGGGAAGGAGGGGAGAAGGAAGGATATTTGGGTTAGAAACTGAAGGGTAAGTAGTTACCAGCTAGATACACCAGTAAATGATTAGGATCAACCTAAGATATTTATTATTTTCTGGATGGGGCTGGTCTGAACTATGAACTGCCATAAAGGCAAAGCAGAGGGTGTCTGTTGCAGAGGCACAGTGAAAGCTCAAAGGCTTGGATGACTGTTGTGATTAGATCAGTGAAACAAGAAGATAATTTACATGACAGTTTAAAAGGATCCAAGCAGGCAAAAAATTTAAATAGCATGCAAAAGGTGGTGAGAATGTGAAACAAGTTTTTAATTCTCTTGAGGCTAAAATTGGATCTTACACCTATTTGCGTAGGATGGGGACATGAATTGTAGAAGCAGCTTGATGGCAGCTCTAGAAAGATGGCCAAGCTGAAGGCACTCAGAGCTTTCCCACAGATATGACGAAGGAAAGGTGAAGAGTTGATGGCCTTGGAATGTTGACAGAAATTTGTGAGATGTCATACAGACTTACTGCTTTTGTACTGAGAACCCTCATGTCCTTCTTCTGTTCAGGCACTCTTTGGCACCCGAAAATGAGTGTAATAGGAGAGAAAAAGGAGGGGGATTGACATTTTTAGAAGGAGAAGGTGAAGGCACCAAGAACACCAGAATGTATGCTCAAAGAATAATATAAATGAGCTTTAAAGGAAATCACATCTTGCATGTTTTATAAGGTAAGAGCTCATTAGAATTCAAGTGGTAGGAAAGAAGAAGAGGAAGTTTCTGGAGCTCCTCTTCGAAAGGACCTGTCAGTCCAATGTGGCAGTCAGCCTTTTCAGAGGAGTGGGAGACCTGACAATGCTGCTCACTGGAGAGCAATGCTGGAGATAAAGAGGAGTGAGAGGAGAGAAACAGTGAAAAATACTAGACTATCAGTATTAGGAGCCCCTGACTTCTGAGGTAAAAGGAAACCCAGAAAGCTGATTCAGTTCCAGCAGTGTCCTTAACACACACTTTAAGAAACAAACCATGTCAAAACCTAAAAGGCAGGTTTCCAGCAGCGTAGGGTCTTTACTGGTTCTGCAAAGCAAAATACAGGAAAAGGGCAGGGAGGTGGGAAAAAAGGAAATAGCTAGAATTCAGTGTATGTTACAAGTTTTGAAGAAATGTCAAAAAGAACTTAGTTATGATAATTGATGTGTGATCAAGCAGAAATGCCTGTTGCTGGGTAAATATTTTGAATAATACAAAGACATTGTCTGAAAAAAGGTCTCTGGTCATAGAGTTGTATAGCTTGGCAATGTTAATTTTTAAAGCATCTTGTAGCTTGCTGAAGAAGTTTGAAGCAACTGGAGGAATGCTAATGGAGTAGCAGTCTTTAGAAATGTAAATAGAAATCTTTGATGATATATTTGCACATGGGACGAAGTTGGGAGAGTTGCAAATAATGACAGGCACTAGGAGTTGTGGTTGTGTGCTAAGCTGCACCCATTCAAACAAAATAAACGTGGCTGTATTGAGAAACAAATGTACAGATTTTAGAGGGAAATGTAGCCCATGGCTACAGAAGGGAGCACATCCTTAGAAACAATGACTCTGCTAAGTCTGATGGTCACAGAGGGCAATCAGCTCATCGTATTACTAATTTAAAGCCATGGCAAAGCCGAGAGCCAGCCCTGGATGTACAAACAGGATTGGTGAGTAGGAGTGACAGTGGAATTAATGCTTAATGTTGTTCTGATGGAACCACAACAAAACCACCTAGCATCACATCTGATGTAGCCCCTGCAGAGAGAACACTGGGAGACTGTGACAGCTTTATGAGGCAGGTGTATGATTCCAAAGCTGCAAAATCCCTCCCAGTAAGAGATTCCGTGCTAAACTTAAAAAGGAGATCTTTGAAATATTGTCACAGAGCACAGAAACCTGATATGAGAGATAATGTAATAATTAGTAGTGCATATTACATGGGCCATGCCTGAAAAGAAGGCCTAACAAAGTGAAGGTGCATGCATTGATTGGCAAGTTCGTTAATTAGCAGGCAATTGATTCTTCATTCCCTTTATCATCTGCTGATGTTTTCAGACAATGACTATTTGGAAGATGGAGATTGACCCCAATGTGAAATGGGCATTAATCAAAAGCAGGTTATTAAGCTGAATAAAGAGATAATGAGGCACAATTCTGTGGCCTCTGCCATGTACAGGAGCTACTATAATTTCTGAAGTTAGCAGAACTTTTGGTGCTGACGTAGAAGGTGAGATCTTTGTGCTGTTGAAATCATAGAAATGACCATGTATTTTGAAGACTTTTGTTTGGAGCATATAATTTTTAATCATGAAAATGTGCTAGATGACCATTAGTCATGTGTGTTTGCAGTTATACAAATTGCCTCTTCCTGAATAAAAATATTGTTTTACTTTACAAAAGGAGAGAATTGAAGACATCAGAAATGTAAAATGTCTTTGAACATGTTTTTAGAGGATTTTTACTTAATCCCATAGAGTTTAGCAGGCATTTTCCTGCTTAAATACCTGATTTGTTTTTAGTGTTCAAAACCCAGTCTTAGTTCTGGGAGTTCAGTGTAGTGCAGACTGTGAGAAAATACTGCTCAGGAAGGAAGAAGTAACATTTGAGGAAAGATTTAACACATAGTTTAATTTATGATAATGTCAAACATAACTGCCTATATACTACAGTCTCCAGTGTTGACTCTGCTGTGCATGACTGAAGTATTCAGTGATTTTTTTTCTTTACTTTTTCTATGTGTTTTGAGAAACAATTCAACAGAGTATCCTCTGCCTTCTGTAAGGAGATGCTGTGAGTTGGTTATATTTGTAATATTAAAAACCACATTAATGTTCCTTTCAACTGTGTTTTAGTAATGCTCAGTGAATGGTTGAGGTAAATATGGACTTCTAATATGGTATATATAGTTTGATAATCTAGATTGTGCTGCTACTTCTGCTTTGAAATGAAATTGTGATGGATCAAAAGGACTTAAGTCTAGTTCTAAGGAATTTATGAAGTAAGGTTGCAGTACCACTGTCTAATCTCTCAGATGTTTATCACTGTGACACACACATCTGCAAATGAGATGTAATTAATTAGTTTTTACCTGACACTCCTGTGGCTCTCATGTTATGTAGATGTTAAACAGCAGCACCGTGGCCTTGGTGCAGTAGGGAGGTGCCAGCTGAGCAGGATTGGGCCACAGTGCAGGTGACTCATTTTCCCAGGTTTAGTGTTCTCCTCAGAGTGCATCACACTCTGATTTAGAGTCTGAAATTAGCAGCTGCTTGGGGAGAAATTTCCAGATGATCACTTTTATCATTTCACTGTTTTAGTTGTATGTCATTTGACTCTCTAGGGAAGGTGTTCTCTCAGAGCTGCTGGGAGGGGGTGAGGAGGAGATGGCTGGGGAAGCAGCTGAGGGCTTTGCTAACTTTAAGCTATTGTAGCAGAAGGAATTGAGCTGACTTTGGCTGTGATAGAGTTATGGGATGGATTTTATCCAGTCATCATGGCTTTTCATTGTCCACAGGTTTTATTGTGGTATTGCACTTTCAGTTAATTAAGAAAAAAAAACATAAATGAAAGAAGTCATTGCAACAATATTGCTTAGCTTGATGGAGTAGAAGTAAGTTATTCCCTGAGCTGATGCTAATTCATTTAGAATTAGAAAGTAATGTTGTACAGGACTTCATCAATATATTACTGTATATAGAAGCTACAGCTTGTCAAGCAAGTACAATATTTTAAGAGCTTTTGATTATATTATTTTAATGCTGTGTTAGGACTTAGTTTTTAATTTTTTTTCCCCAAAAATGTTTGGCCCCAAAACAGCAGAACTCTTTTACCAAGACTATGTGTGCAGTGGTATCTAATCTACTTTAGACTTTTCTGGTGATGTTACTTGTTAGGCTGTGAATTGTGTTCATGAGTGCTACTGGGAGTAGGATGGATGGGAGAAAGGATGCTGGGAGCCTTGTAAAGGGTGCCTGGAACTGACCCTTATTAATGTTATGTTTTAATATATTGTAAACAACTACAGGCCCCTTTTTCGAGTGCTGGTTTAGCTGTGCTGGATGCTTTAATGATTGCAAACATCCTCATTTCACACACCTCCTTTAGAATTTATGAAATGTGCAGGTGATGTTTAAAGAAATAAAGATTGAAAGGGAAAAGCTATGTGGGTGAAGGTTAGCTTTTCAGTGAAGAATGTGCTGTTTGGCTTGATGTGTCAGCATGGTTTGCAGTGACTGCTCTGACACATCGGTAACTTTATCTTATTGTCCTTGGGATTGGAATGGCATTCCTTTAATGTTTTCCTAATCAATCATATCTGAATATGTTGCCTCTTGAGTGATATCCTAGGAGTAGCCTATGAAAACAAATAGTGGATCAGAATACAATGAGCTCTCTTGAAAGTAGCACCATTAAAAAGGAGTAATAAAAGTCACATTCTTGGGTATTGTGTGTTTGTTAGAGATCTCTTGCTTATTCTGACCTTTCTAAATGTCATTGTTTCATGTTTGGGAAGACTGTGCTTATTGTATTTGAGAGCACTCATTTCCTCAAATGTGTGTTAAATTATCTTTAGAGACTGTGTTTTTAGGGAGATGTGCAAATGTGCATAGCCTAAACTGTTTTCTTATCTGAAGTGATGCCTTTGTCTAAAAATACCTTCCCAAAATTTAGCATTTCATTCACATAAAATGCATACTGAAAAAGAGACTGGGAATATGTTGTATGTGAAGAAAGCCTGGTGAGAACAGGGGGGGAAATCATGCAATTGATACCTTTTGGGGAAATACTGGGAGTTTGCTTGTCCTCCAAAATGCCCAATGGAGATGGGACAGTAAGGTTTCCTTTCTTATATATTTCAGGACATTTTCTCCAAGGCAGATTCTTTGAGTATCTTTCTGACTTGTGCTCTCTTTTCTAGCTGACAATCACAGCTCTCCCAGAGAAGACACCCCAACTGGGAGCATGGATTCTCTTTCTTCCCAGTCTCCAACACCTGCCTTCTCCAGCAGCCCCCCTGGGCTCTTGGATGGAAATCACCTTATCATGGACAGCAGAGATCTTGCAGGCTGGACAGCAAATCTGTAAGTAACTGAATATTAAGTAAGGATGCTGCCACTAGTATGACTGTGGAACATATTTCCCTTTTCAGTTTGCTGAGAAGTGATTTTTAGAAATTGCATAGAATTGTGTTTGTTTTCTTCTGCTACAAAAAATGTGTTTGTATGTGGTGGTGGAGCTTAGAACCTACCTGAATGTTTGTAGGAGAGAAATGTTCTAGTTAATTTTCCTGAAACCTGCTATAAAATTTTAATTTTTTTTTTTTTTTTTTTTTTTTTTTTTTTTTTTTTTTTTTAAGCAGTGAATTTATAAGCTGTACTCTGTGTGATGTATTACCCTAGTTTTATTTCAAGAAGGCATTAAGCTACACTCAGATGCTATGCTATTGAGATTTTGGGCCCAATTTTGGGTTTGGATAAACACACTGCAGTGAGTGTGTGCTCAGATGCTATTGTCTAAGAACCATTATCATTTTAATATAATCTTAAAAAATTCAATGCCTGGTTTCCAATGGAAGTGCAGTCTGTCACTTTCAGTAGATGCTGAATGTTCTGGTTTTGAGCATGATTTTAATTTAGCAAAAATTGACATTGAAATGTTAGTCCTGTCTCTCTGGTATTCAGGTTTGATACACAAAAAGCTGACCATAACTTGTTTTTAAATCAGAGTTGAACTTGAATTGAATTCTCTGGTTTGCTACTCATTCAGACTTTAACCCCTATCAAGACAAACTTTTCCAGCCTTTAGTGCCAAGAAAAGTGAAAGGAGCAGGTCTGGAGGAAAGATCTGTTACAAATATTTTCCATAATGGCATTCTGAGTAGCCAGATGAAAAGATGGTGATGAAAGAAGTGAAAAATAGATGTGTAGATGTATGTAACACATGAAAATACAAAGGTAGTTATAAAATAATTAATAATAATAAACTGCTGACTTGAGTGTCTATTAACTAGAACAATTTTTTTTCTCTCATATGTATTGAAAGAATTCCTGATTTATAGGTATTTTCCATAAATGTTGTTTCTTCAGTAGAGGTCTGAAGTTACTGTTCCCTTATCCTCTTCTATTATCCTCGAGAAGTGGGTAGAATCAGCAGTAAGTTGTATTTAACAAAGAGAGGTACATGTGTGGAAAAGATGCTGTAGCTGGTATGAAACTGGACTGTCAGTGAAAGCTTATTAAGGAACACAGGGTTAGCAGAACAGTGATAATGTCACCTCATAGAATAAAAGGAGGAGTGTTTGTTTTATCCAGAGAGTTTGGGAACTTCAGGTGTTTGAAGGAGTACTGTTTTTTTTTATTATTATTATTTTTTATTTGATAATTTTCATCAAAAATTATACTGTACTGCTGCTTTGGAAACCTGATTTGATGGTTTGAGGTTTTCTGCTCAGTGGGAAACAGTACTTAGAGTTCTCTTTGGAAGGGAAAAAAATAAAGGAGCATGGTATATGCATTTAGATTATTTGTCAAAAGTAGTTTCTTTCTTCCACTTGCCTGTCTGTGAAGTTTGCTTAAGAGCTACCACTTTAACAAGCCTGGACAGTGACAGAGTAGTCTGTGAGCATTACATTCTTTCTTTCTTTCCTCTACTTTCTCACCTCAGTTTGGCTTCTCTTCCCCTTCTAGTTCAGATGACTCAGAGGGCCCTGCCTTAACAATAAAACCCAAACCAAAACACAGAGCAGCCTTAGTGTAGTAATGGCAGAATGTAGCTCTGGTAGCTCTCAAGCTCTCATAGCTCCAAGAAATGTAGCACTGGCTGTTGGCTGTAGACTGTTGTCATAAACTGGGCCCATCCTTAGAGTTAAGTGAAGAACAATCCTTTCTGTTTGTGCAAGATTTCAAAATATTTTGTGTTTTGAGCCAAACTGGGACAAAATGACTTCTTAAAGCCACAGTGTCACCTCTCAAATGGTATTGCAGGTGTTCAGTGAGCTACAGCAAGTGCCATACTGAGTCTAGGGGAGATGGAATTGTACCAGAGGATCCGGTTTCTCAGGTTTCTGCTGATCTTTATAACACATGGGTGTTACTTGTAGGAGATCGATCACTCTGGAGTTATGCAGTCAACAAGGTGATGGTGACTTCTCTGTGGCAGGAGAGTTGCTTGCAAGTGTTTCCTGGGGGAGGGAGGTTGCATTGTGGGTCAAGATGTGTCAGATATTCCAAGAGCTGGTTTACACCAGTAGTTTGCTTAGGCAAGAGTTCGTGATGGGCAGCGAGAATACTTTTTGTGGTATTTGTTTTCAAGAAAGAAGCAGCTTGTTTTTTCCAGAATGATAGCTGTTGTCACCATGATGGCTCCTGGCAGGGATTTTTGTGATGTGTGCTCTTTCCTTGTCCCACCTTCCAAAGCCAAAGGAGCTACAGCTTCTAGCATGGTGAGGTGAGCACCAAATGGAGGCAAATACATCCTCATCTCCTGATGGGCTCTAGGAGGGGCTTCGTGGCCAGAGTGGTAAAAGAAGCTAAGAGAGCAAGGGCTTTGCCACCCATGTGAAGTATCCCCCAAAGCCCCAACTGCTCAATTGTCTTGTCAGCATTTAAAGATGTGCTGTGCATACGGTGTAGCTCGAAGGTGATGTTTCACATATGTGCCATTTTGAATCCCCGTTAAGCTGTTGGTTTTCATGTCTGTGAGTGTGTGTCTGCCTGATGCTAGATTTTCTCTGAAGGATCTGTGTGGATCAGACATATGTCCTGTGTCGTCATGTGCTGCTGTAGGGGTGAGTAGAGACTGACTTGGGTGATGCTTGGCAGGGGTGGTTCTCAGTAGAGACCTGAGTTTGCTGCTTTAAGATTGTCGTGCACCCTAAACTTTTTTTAACCTTTTTCCTGAAGTTATTTTTAACTTCACACTTCCATCTACAGCCAAATACTAAAAATAAATATGTTTTATTTTTAAATACACTCTATGGTAGAACATAGCTTTTTTTTTTTTTTT
>VZRX01014346.1:154985-220685 GCA_013398075.1 Notiomystis cincta
TTTTTTTCCTGTCAATCACACAGTTACAGAGTGGATTTTGTAGACACAGGATTCAAACTCCACATAGCCTAGGATGGGCAAATTACCACTTCTACTCGATGGAGCACTGTGTCATAAACATGTACTGTTTGAAAATACCTTCTATCCAAGGATGTTTTGCACAAGGTGATTTCAAACATAAACTCATAATTATAGTTGTGAGCTGGGTAAAGGACTGCTCTCCACTAGTATGGACTTTTTTTTCTTTAAGGTAGACCAGCAACAGCAATCTCAGTTTAATGTTAACCACAGCATTTGCATTCTTCCTTTTTTCCTCTTTAAGTATCCATACAGATTCTCTCCTACAGAGTTTCTGGTTTTTCTATTGCATTTGCCCAAAAAAGCAAATAAATCTGCCACAATTTTTCTTCAAGAGACTTGATAGCTTTTTGCTGGAGGATGTGACCCTGACATTACTTTCAGTGCCTTCCTGATTGACACTGAAAAATACGCACCTTAATCACTTGGATTTTTATTCCTGTGGTGTCTGAAACTCAAACTTCTAATAGTTCAAAATGTGTAGTTTCCTAAAAGAAGTTCAGGATTTCAGGTATTAAGAGGCCTAATGGCTTTTATAAGCTAGTCCTCAAAATGTTTTGATAATAGTGATGGTCTTGGGTTTGGAGATATTGGGATTAGAAGGGAATATGTGTAGCTCTTAAACTGCATTTGAACTGTGGAGCTACAGTCAATCTTCCCTTTTACCTGCAGTTGAAAGTAAGGGGTACAAAGTTTGACTTTCACCCTCCTGCACTATGGCTTTGCATGTGCAGAGTGTAACAGGGATAGCTAAACTGGGTGCACACTTTGGTGTCTAATACATACATCTAAGCAAGTAAAGGCAAAGTGTAATTTAAAGTCTTCTCGTAGTGAAGGAGGTGTTATTGACAAAGTTGCAGCATCAGATGTGGAGTGATGTAATCAAATTAAGAAAGGGTGAGGGAAATTTTATTTTGCAGCTCTTGTGGTTCAATTATAGAATTTACTTAAAGAATAATTTCCTGATTGGAGGCCAGCCCTATTCAGTATGTCCCAGAGTTCTGGCTGTAATGGCAGCTCACCTCTGATGGATTAGTGCAGGTTTCCCTTATTGCAATGACTGATTTGTCAAAAGGTGGATTACAAGTCATGTCCAAAAAATACTGTGGGCTGCCTTATGTCTTTTTTCACTTGACCTCAGAATGAACCAAAAAAGCTGAACACTTGGTATTCTCTGGAGTCACTATGTGTTGTAATTAATCTTTCTGAGGACTTCTTTCTGATAAGGAAAGATTTGTTGTTGTAACTGGCCCCTTGTTGTCACGAGATTTCTTTGTGCTTACAGTACAATGCCCTGTGCCAGGGCTTATCTACAGACCTTACAGACTTACCCCTCACAGTGCTGAGTTTTCAGAATTGGGTCAGTCTTCCCTTTTTTTTTTTTTTCAAAGTACCCCACACTTTCTGCATGATCACTTCTTCATTCAAATCATGAAAACGAATGTCTTGTTTCTCAGCTGGAGAGTACATTTTTGGGATCTTTGACATTTTGGGATCTGTCTGGTTTTCCCAGGGAGCTGGAACATGGTGACTTTTGATAGTTGTTCTGGATGAAGTTATGATGCAGGATATGGAGTAGCCTTCCTCAAGATGATACTGAGTGTCTGTTTACCTTGCCTGTTCTTCTTTCCCTTTCTAAGCCTTTGGGATTTTGCAGTTGGAGGGGATGAAAAGCATTCCTGTCCCTCAAACATTTTCATTAGTGGGTGGGTGAGTGGGTGCAGGGCTTGTTAAAGCAATTACATTTCTGGGTTAAGAATAGTAAGATTCATAGTTTCCAAACTGAATCCCACCTTGGATGCTTCTGTAGGAGCATGCAAGGTACAGTCCTGACAGTCCAAATACCAAAGGTGCTCAAAGCCCAGTGGAGAAATTGAAGAACCAATGAAAATGGATTTTCAGGAACATGCAAGGGTCTAATGGAAGATGAAATAATTCAGAGTTTTTAAACCTGAATTTTCTTTATCAGTTCTCAATGATTTATAAGTAAGTGTTACACTGTGGGCCTAGTTTTGGGGTTTTTAATATCCACAGAGGCTTCCAGAATGGTGATAGGATTTGTGCTGTGCAGCATCCAGGGTGTTTGTGACCAGGCTGGTGAGAAGTTATTCATTCTTCATGAAATCTCAAGCTGTTCAAATTGCTGGTGAGCAAACTGATGTTAAGAGAGCCATCAGATGGCAAGGACAGGCAGAGGTAATGGTGTTCTGCACGTAACAGAAGCCTTGGAGATAGTTACTAATTTTGTTTGACTGCTGAATGAATTCCCATCAGCCTTGTTTTATCTCCATCAGTAGACTGCATGTATAGTCTCCTTAAAATGGTACTACTTTCTTTTTGTACTTTTTGGCAGTGGTGTGAATTTGCAGTTCTACATAAATGTTGAGTGACTTCGGTTTCACTGTCTTGAAAACTTCTTATAATATCTAATGTCATCATCCTGTTTTATTAAGAGAAGGTGCTCTAGCAGCTGTTGGGTCATTGTGCTTATTCTGCAGTTTGTTTTTGTTTCAGCTGCCACCTCTCCAGTGACTCAGCACTTTGAGAGCGGGTTTAGTGGAGCAGGCACTTCTTTTTGTACCCTTTCGTTATGCAAGCACAGCAAGAGCCCTCATTTTGCAGCTTCTTTGAGACAGGCATAATATAACTTAGTCATGTGGCCTGTACAAAACAGACCTTGCTATCTCCTTGGCTGCCAATGAGCTTGACAGCAGCACTGCTGTGTGAGCACAGGGTAAATGGTGTGTATGCTCAGGGCAGGGAGGAGTGTGGATGCAACCACTGGGATGAGCTGAAGTTTCTTTTTTAAATTTTTTTTTTTTAATTTTCCCCCTCTTTTATTTCTTTGCATGCTTCCAGAGGAGCACAGCCCCCTCTTTTTTATTTATTTATTTTTCTGAAAGGAACAGTGGTGATCTATAAGCTTATAGATGTACATGTTTCACTTTTGCTTTGTCTGAATTATTCAAAACTGCTTTAACTTGGGACAGCTGCTGTAGACATTAGCTTTGGATTCACCAGACTGGCGTGAAAGATCATTTCACTAATGTGTTAGCTGCTTCACTGAGACTTCACAATCCAAGTTAAAAAACCCTCTATTTCAGTGCTGACTGATGCCCTCTGTATAAATGAGGGCTCAGGAATGCTGTGTGCATGTCACATACTTGAAATTTTGAGGATGGAGTTTCTTTCCAGGGGGAACACAGATGGGGAAATTCTGGCCTCCTGTTTGTCTCCAGCTTTGCTGCAGCTATGACAATTTCTAGAATTTTGGCCATGTCTTTTTGTGCTCCCCACTCCCCAAGGCACAGGGGATTTTAATGTGCAGGAAGTCGAGGTGGTGGTCACTAATGGTTTGCATAAAGAACCAGAAATAGCCAACACCCTTTGGTAGGCACTGTCATCTTGTAATGAAACCTTTCAAGAACACTTGCATTGAGTTTGTCAGCCAGACACTGCGATACGACAGCCGTGGTGCTGCCAAACTTGTCTATGAAACAACCCTTTTTTCTCGAGAGTTGCAGTGTAGATTCTTTTCACAGACTCTCTTCCTTGCTCTCAAGATAAGAGGCTGCTCTTTAGCTGTGTTACCTTAGGAACCAGCCAGATAAACATCCAATAAAATCTTGTTTTCAGAAGTTTTTCTGAATATCAGTACAAAATCTCTAGCTTATTTTCAGTAAAGCCATTCCCCCCTCCTCCCTTTTCCCATCGTTCACTATGCTAGACAATAGCATTTTTTCCTCAAAGAGAGATGGTTATGTCAGCCTTTTTGTTGGTGTGTGTTTGTTTGTTTGTTTTTTCCTAACCACAGGAAATGCATTGCCTTCACTTCAGCCTTAAGAGAAAGGATTTCTTCAACATACCTTCTGAAAGTTGAGATGCTGTGTGATAACATGTGCAATACTTTCTAATATATCATCATCTTGATAAACAAAGTGTGCAAAGCTTTATAGCAAGGTAGCCTTGCTATGACAAGAACCTTTTCAAGGAAAAAACAATAAAATCTAACCTTTTGTTGCTTGCACACTGCAACACTGGAAATTATTTTTCTTATTGAGTAAAACCTTCTGTTTTAATAACAAGAATTAAGTGGTTCCTGAGGTAACCAAGTACAATAAATACAAAAAAACCCTCACCACCAATTCCATAGATACTAGAATATGCTTAATAGATAAAGCTATCAACTTTTTTGTTCTTTCTTCTTAACATAGTGAAACTATTGTTATTGAAGAATGTGTTGGGGTTTTTTTTAGTCTCCTGCTGGATCCTAGAGCATGATCTCTTGCTGGGTAACCAGGAGCCTCAAGTGACAGGCAAATTCTGCTGCAGTGCTTTCCCTACAGCTGAAAAGTATTAAGGGAATTCATCAAAAAAGTGGGGGAGGGAGCAGCCCAGCACTCCACATACCTGTGCTTCTGGAGTGTTTTTCCACTACAACTGTTGGAGTGGCTCAGAATTTGTAGAAAACCTGCCAATTTTAACATGCATTTATATAATCCTGTCTGGTAAAGGACAGTGTAGTCTTGCTTGGTGATAGATTATGCTTCTTGTTGAGTCTCTGTAACTTGAGAAATTAACATGCCATGGCATGGAGCTGAACACTTTATTTCATCTTCTGTTCCTTTCTTTCCTTTATGTGCACACCTTTTTCCCTTTTTTTCCCCCCCCTCTTTCTTTCCTCTCCAAGTCTCAGCAAGAAACCATCTGGTATTTATTCCGAGTATTCTTATGAATGACCAATGTTTCCCTGGGTCAGAGGGTTCCTTTTGTGTCCTCTCTGTTCTGAGCATTGCTTTGAAGTCATTAATTCTGTGTCTGAGGTGGAGGTGCTGTGTGTTGTTGCAGAGCTGATGAGTAAATTGCAGACATTAATATGATGCATCTATCAATGAAATGTTTAATAAATGCAAGGTTTAATATGCTCTTGTTGAAAATCAAACCACACATCTGAGATGTGCACTAGAGAAGACCACTTGGTAGAATATTCTTGAATTATGAAAAGCTTGCATTAGAGACATTTTACTACTCCTTTGGCAATATACCTGGAGTGTTATTTTTCTGTTTTCAGTAGTTTTACAGGTTTCAGAAATGAGCCTAACACCAATCCTAATCACCAGAAAATCGTGGAATGGCTTAGGTTTGAAGGGACCTTAAACATTATCTCATTCCAACCCCCCTGCCATGAGATTGGTTTGAATTTAATAAATAGTAAGGAAAATATTTTTTCTCTAAGTCTCAGGACTGTTTTAAGTAGAAGAGTGTAGTCTATGCAAGTAGGATACTTTTTTTTTAAAATCCCTTTTGAAAAACTCTTGTCTTGTATTCACCTGCTGAGTTAAAATTAATTCTGCATGTAGACATTATGTGTGGGGAATAATGAAAAAGTCATTTACTTTCTGCCAAACTTCATAAACTTTACAGTACTATTGTTTTATCCTCAGTATTTAGAGAAAATTATTCAGATGCTGGTGTTCATTCTTTTGATTTATCTCTGAATGAAGTCCCTTTTAGCTGAAGGTTTTTCCTTTTATTTGAGGAAAATTTTTCAATTATTAGAGAGGAAAAGAACAAGTTCAAGTAAAAGACAACCCCAGAATTATATAGGTGCTGTTCCTAAATGTTTGTCATTTTTGGAAGATGTAAAAAATTGTGCAGTGGAAGATTCCCATGCAGAAAAGAAGACTGGATATCCTCTTCCCAAAGTTAAGCATGAAATAGGTTTCCAGTCAGCATAATCCAGCTCATCATTCAGTTTAATACATATGATTCCTTCCCTTATTTGGTAAATGTGATAATTTTTAAAAGCAGAGTGTGTTTTGATAAGCCCTTCTGGTTATGATTCCAGCACACTTAAGTTTTATTTTTACTACTGGAATTAACTGTAGAATGCTGTTTTATAAACTGTGAATTCCAGTTTTTATTTAAATGCCATCTGACACATTTCCAAAGGAAAACCCATTGTCTTGTAGTAAGGAATGTGAC
This sequence comes from Notiomystis cincta, assembly GCA_013398075.1. NCBI lineage: Eukaryota > Metazoa > Chordata > Aves > Passeriformes > Notiomystidae > Notiomystis > Notiomystis cincta. Next base: position 161,049 of record VZRX01014346.1, read on the forward strand.
ATTTACAGTTTTATAATGTCCTAAATTTAAAAAAAAAAATTAATAAAATAAATGTCTGCTTAACTATGTAATTGCCAGAATGACTGTGAGATATAAGGAGTTTGTAAAAGTTGAATTTGATTGTAAATCATGTTATACAAACCAAAAAATAGTGATAATTTCTTCTTGAAATCAAATATCCCAGTGTACAAAAAGATTAAAATCAGCTATCTGGTTAGGTTTCCTGCTTTCTTTTATTCACCTGCAATTATAACTGGGGTGATTCTTGATCTCTCCTTCTGCTTGTGGAAAATCCATCTTGATTAGGTGTGCATTTAGACACCCCCAAACCCTTCTTGACTGAGTTCTCAGATACTGGTGGTGTTTTTCAGATAATGCTAAGAGGTTAATCTTGGAGTAAGACAAAGTCATAAATGCTGCATTGGGAATTCTCTGCTTCTGAGGGACAATTGCTGTGTGTGAATGATTTTAATTCTGTTTCTGCTTAGAAACTGCTTGAAGTCCAGCCCTTTGTTCCAAAGACATGCTGACAGTCAGCGTTTGGACTGTTTCTTGTGTTGTCCATGCAGTGAAAGAAATCCTTCCTGTGCTGGAACACTTTAGTTCTTTAAGGTGTGAAATTAGGAATACCCTTTATGTTGGCGGCAACTTTGAATGTTTACAAATAAAAGTTTTAAATTTTGCCTGCTATTTCCTCTCCTCTTGTGGCAACTTTGTGTTCAGCCATTAACTTCCTACGTGTTGGGGAGGGCTGACACTGGGGCAGTGTTTGCAGAGCTCCATGAACAAGGTCTCAATCCAGAGCCAGCATCATGATCCCAGTGTTGTAATAGCTGCAGCCTCTTTAGAAATCTTCCCAGTCGTTCATGCCTTTGTACAGCACTGAGGAGATTTTTAAATAGATTCATCAAAACTTGTAAAGGCAGAGTGGCAGCTCAAATAATAGCCTGCTCTGTGCAGTTTCACTTTGTCTGTCTTTGTTAGATAAGGAATGGGGAATTTTGCCATTTTATTGCTTATGTCATGCATCTCAGGTAGTTTTAGCTTAGGATAAAGGGCGTGTAGGAAAAAGAATTCCAAGGAGGAGTGCAGAATCATATGATGGCCATTTCTGCAAAATCAGCTTGACAATCTGATTTGATTGGAAGTTGAAGATCTAACAGATTGTCCAGTTATAAAGGTTCAAATATTTTGGTAGGATAAGAAATTTTATTCCTGTTGTTAATTCTTCCTTGAATTTATTTCTCCTCAGTCCTGCTCAAAGCCGGCAGTCGATGGTCTCGTGGATGAATATTCCATCTGCTAACCCAGCCAGCACCAATGCTGCACTACCCACTTTCTTCTTCCCCAGCCCTGCCACTGGCACTGACAGAGCCATGGAAAGGTACAGTGTGCACTCCAACTTTTGCTGGCTGCTGATTTGTCTCCTTTTTCTGTATCTTTATAAAAATAGTCTCCCGTGGCATGTAAATGATTATCTCAAACTGGGAAGTGCAACCTTAGCAATTCCAAGAGAATACAATAACCATTTACTTCATCTTATTTTTCCTTGGAACACCTTCCTTGGTGGAAGGCACACAGGTTGAGGCAGTGGTTTGCTGGTTAATACAGGAGGGCTTTATTTTGGGTGGACAATTCATAGTGTCTCTCTCTCCTGCAGTGTTTCTCTTAGAGTCTTTTAAACTACAGATTCTTTCATTTTGCCAAATTTGACTTTCTCAACCTAGCCTTCTTGCCTCTGACTTTATTCAGTCTCCACCTTTCTCTGTGATTTCATTATTTTCTTTCACTGTTTTGGCCAACCTTCCTTCCATCCTGTTTCTGCTTCCTTCATGTTGTTCTCTGTCTTTTGAAGTATTTTAATTTTTCTTTGAAGGTGTTTACCATCTTAGTTGTTTCCTTCAAGTTTTGTAATATTTGCTTTTCTAATTAAATTAGTTTGGTATATTCACAAATTCTTCCCAACTTGATAACTAAATCCTACTTCTTATTACTAGCTGAATTTTTGAAGTATAGTATGCTTTGCCTGCTATTGAATTCATTGCTGACTAGCACATGAAAAAAATTTAACTATAGTTGAAAGTCGAGTTTGTCATAAAAATAAGTGTGCAGAAAGTTGGGAGTATGATATTCAGAAATGCCAACAGTAAGCTGTGAAGCTTCAGCTTTGGCTGTGTGTATGAATTATAAGCCTGTAATGATGCATGTGAGATTGTGTTTAAAGTTTTAGTCATCTCCAAATGTGAATGGAGAGAGAATGGTTGAGAAACTGTCTTCATAATAGTAAAAAGTTGCTATAATTCATAATTTCATTTTGCAGTGTTGCCCACCGAAAAGCAAGAGCAGTTTATCCATGTGAAGCAGAACACAGCTCTGAATTGTCATTTCAGATAGGAGCAATATTTGAAGATGGTAAGTACTGCTTGAGTAAATATAAAGCAATGAAAAACAAATTGACAAAACTGCTAAAATGGCTTTGGATAAAAATACAAGCCTGACTGCTATTCTGCCAACACTGCTGATGGCACACAGTTGGTGATGGAGATATTTTCTGGTATGAAGAAGCTACTTAACATATCCTTAGCACTGTGAGGCAATGCTTTTCATTTTTGGGTGAATAGACTCTTCCAATTGGTATAAACTTTCAGCATAGTTTAAATGTGTTGTTGTACCAAAAAAAAAAAAAGGACAAATGATAACACCTTGGCCTATGAAACAGAATTTTTAGAAATGTGAACTCCTTTGTAAAATAACACATGGGTTTTCCTTTAAAGAAAAAAAAGTCTATTTAAAGATTTTCAAGCAGACAGTGCCAGGTAAATCAGGTGAATGATGGAGAGAAAAAAGTGGGTTTACTGATTTAGATCAAGATTTGCATTAGTGTGTATATGTACTTGTAGAAAAAGGAATATTCAGTGAGGTGCAGAATGAAGACCAGTGTTCAATGATTTCTATGGATCCAAATATAGCACTACATATCAGCATCTAGAAGGGGGCTCCTGTGCTCAAGACTGTGTTCTCAATGAGCTTCCATGGATCTACCCTTCAGCAAAAGCACCTCAAACTGATAGGAAAGGTTTTAGTTTTTAAACCTTATGCCAATGGCTAGTGTAAAAAAATTCTGAAGATGCAGAACGGGGAGCTCAGCAAAAAAATCTTCTTTTCCTTTCTTTTTTAATAGTGTATATAATAGGTTATTCCTGTCCTCTCTCTCCTCCCAAACAAGTAAATAGCAAGCCTGGTCCAGACCTCTGCTTTTTTTTTTCCAGCATAAAGTGGTCTGGGGCCCCCATTAGGTTCTCCCCTACTAGCACCCACTTTACAAAATCATTCTTGATGTTTCCTATTAGAGCTGCCTTGCAGGCAAATCATGTGTGAATCAAGTTAGGTGGAAAACCTTTTAAAGATGAATTAGCTAAGTGATTGCTCTTTTTAAAGTCCTTAACACCAGCTATTTTAATTTAAGTTTTTTAAAACATGACTGATAGGGATCTTCAGCAGATATAAAACTGTGTACAGGAATGAAAATCTAGTGCATGGTGGAAAAGGTTTGGTGTCTGGGAGATGCATTTCTGCTGAGGAACAGCAAGGGTCGTGTTGGCATGGGGTAAGAAAGTCTTTCAAGAGGCAGTTCCCGTTTGTGTTTGTGTGAGAGCAATGTTAAGATTCTCTTCTTATGTAATGAGAACTGAAGAAGGGGTGGCAAAGCCCCCATGATTTGGTGCAATGCAGCCTTGGTTGAGTTTTCAGCTGGAGAGTTGAATTGTCCCAGAACAAGTATGGAATTTGACTCTGGGACCTGTAGAGAAATGTTTCAACTGCAACTTTTTCCATGTCATCAGACAAGTAAGGTTCAAAGCTTTGGAAAAAGGTTGCATGGATTGCATTTGGAAAATCTAATTGCAGATTTCCAGTGGCACAGCTCACATTTCCTTAAAGACATTCGATGTGATTTGTTCCTCTATATCCCAGTTATTTCACAGGAGTCGTCCTTGCCCTGCAGGGCTTTCACCCTCAGGTAGGCTGTGGATTGGCAGAAAAAATGGGGAGAGCATGCAAGTAATAAGGCAGTAACTGGATGCATGTAAGAACTTAGTGGTCATTTCCTAACGTTTCCCAGTAGGTTGTGTCATGGATGGTGCTTTCCATGCCAAGTGCAGATGAGTCTCCACATTGGAAACCTCTGAAATGCCTCTGCTTTCTGTACCAGGAACCCCTGTGTCTGTGCTGAAATCAGATTCCAGTGAATCAATTTAGGTTCTTTAGTTACTCAATTTAAATTCCCATATGCCCTAATAAAGCCCCCAAATGAAGAATTAAAGTAATAATACCTCAATTCTGCAGCTCTACCAATAACCTTAACTATCAAAGTGACAACGCATCAATCAAGTTGACATACAGCTAGTATCAACCATTAAAGTAACTGTTAAATTAATGTCTACTAAAAAGTGCTGCTTCCATTAGTGAAGGTTTTATCTGTCTCTCCTTTCTCCACCTGGCCTGTCTCACTTTCTAATCCTGTCTCTTTTTTATCCTTTCTCTTGCCTCTCTTTTCTGCTTTGTTTCCTTTTTCCTGTTTCCTTCCCTGTTCTTGGTTTGTCTCTCGTGGTCCACAGATGTTGATTGCAGTGATTCTCTCTCACCTGTCATTATTCTGGATGAATCTTTCTGGCTGCTCCAGCCTCAGACAGAATAATGGCATTTAAGGAAGTAGTCTTGCACCTGTCATAGCTGCTAAATGTAATATTGGTGCAAGAAGGTGAGTTTAACCTTTGCTCCCATCTCCATTTCCTGTTTCTAAATGGGGGAAAAATCTGTCTCAGTCTGCCAAGGTTAGATTTACTAATATTTTAAGTTAAACTTTGCATCACCTGGTAGGAATTGGTATAGAACCTTAGCATTTTCACATTCAGGTGTTTTCAGGACTGCATGTACATTGCACTTCCCCAGATCCCACAGTCTTTCCATTAAAGTGCCATAGAATATAAATGCTAAGGCACCATCTGGTAAGTTAAAAAGAAAAGGCAAAGTTTTCTATTTAATTGAATTGTGTAAGAAAATGAATAATGTAATCTGAACAATATCCACTGGATATTTCTTTTTTTGTTGTTGTTTTTAAATCTTCAATTCAATTTGCCTTAGGCTGTGCCAATATTTTTATTTCCCAGTTGTTACAGGCTATATTATTGACAGCACATAACAATATAATTCAAGTGGTTGTAGGCAAAGCTTGAAGAGTTTGCAGCTGGATAAGGGCACATACGGGAAGAAGCAGAGTAGGAGCTGAGATTGAGAGAGACATATGCTGGCTGTGTATGTCTGTTGTTGTTGAGGCAGATATTCCCAATAATCAGGGAAAGAATAATCAGACTGCCTGGCACTGGAATTTTGCCAGTCTTGGAGCCAAGTGTTATTAAATTTCTGGTTCTTGAAAGAGGCTGCTTAAAAGTCAGTAAATGGGAATTTCACTTGGGAGAAGTGTTTCAGATAGGTTAAATGGTGTTTACACAATAAAAATTCCTTGGCAGTACTGCTAGCAGAAGGCTTCCTGAAAACTTGTCAAGATAGCTCTTATCAAGGCTTTTTACAATTTTTAAAATCCGAATTTAGGGGAGAGAAAACATGAGGAAAACTGAGAGAGTATTTTGTTCCTAAGGGAAAGTGGGGCACCCATCATCCCCACCAAGTATAAAAGGAATACAAAAAGCCACATGCACACAGCCCTTGTCATGCCCATCTCTCTCTCTCACTGGAACAAAGTGCCAGCCTTAGTTAATGCCCCTGGTTTTGATTCCAAGGCACTCTCTGCCCTCTAATTCATGCTGTGGCTTCTGGACTGTCTGTCTTTATGGGCTGACCAATCAAGGATTTACCTCAGAGAGAAGTGGTACTCCCAAAATACTGTATTGCACTGTATGTGCAAATGGTTCTTTTGCTGAGGTAAAAATGGAGAAGGAGCTTGGTGCACCTTTTGTCTGCAGATTTCAGAGCACTTGGAAACATTCATGTGAAGACCCCCTGGCTCCTAGCCTTGTGTTCTGTCCACCAGATAATTCTGCTTCTCAGAGCACAATTAAGGGAAACAGCAGATTTGGAAGTTTCAAATTCCAGGCTAACCTTAAGCATGCTAAACGTTTCTGCATTTCTGCGATCAACACAACCGATAGAGATTGTTTCAAAAACCCAAAGGGATTTCTAAACACAGAGGGCTTGCAAGCACATTTGGTTGCTTGAATTGAATTTCCTGATGAAAAATTGGCCAGCATCGCTGAGTTCTATGGAAGTGAGTTCTGGTGCTGTAGTGGTTTTAGCTGTGAGATTTCTGTTGCCCTCAGTAATCCTCATTTATGTTGCTTTTTGAGATTTTTACTCTTGCCAGTCTATGAGAAAGGGAGGCCCTCTTGTGCCAGGCACCATGTATGTTAGATTTACTCCCAAAACAGTCAGTTTCCACAAAGATGTGTGAATCAGTGACTGATTCAGTCTTGCTGAAGTTAGTGGCAGCCAGGCAATGAACTAATACTGCTGAGGAAGTGAGTCTTGCTGTCATTGTGGTTGAGACCTGTACAACTTTTGAGCTGCCAGAGCAGAGCAAAGTCTGCTTATAGTATTGGGGTCTCTGGGAAGAGCGGCTTGCAAATTCTATGCATTTGCAGTTACAAAATAATAACATTGGCAATATCAAAGCTATTTCCTGTGGAGAATACAGAAAAGTAAGAGGTAAATGTTGCAAATGCCAAGTTGACCTGATGGTGTTTCTTGATGAGAAGAAATCAGATCTCACTGCGAGCTGCAAGCCTGTAGATTTTGTTGGCCCATTTAGGTCGGGATGGTTGTTGCATAGAACTTGCTGTAGTACTGATGCTGAGACATCCTCTTTCTCTGCTCTTGTGCCTCATGAATGAGACTGCTGAAAAGGCCTTGAAGCAGGTACTGAGGGAAATCACTGTCCCCTTCTGAGCTCTCAGCTTGGCTGCTGCACTGTCGTAAGAGGTGATGGCTTTTAGTGGTGGTTCTGTGGTTGCTCTTGGGCAGTCTTGCTTTACGCTTGTTAAATCTTGCTGAAAATATTTAATGTTTAATTCTCTGCTCTGTATCTTTTATACTACAAGTATTTCCCCCTCCTGTTCCATGCCAACAGGAGCCTTAGTCCTATGGGATGCTTCTCTAGTAATGAGTTGTAGTTTTAAGGGCAAGTGTCTAGTTTCTGCAGCAAGGTATTTTTAAATGAGGCAGGCCCGAGAAAGTGCTAAGAACCATAATCATTGTTGACTGAGAAGAAATGACGGAAAGGGGACACTACAGAAGTCTTCTCTTGAGCAGGGTATTTTTTCAGAAATAGGCTGTGTGCTGGGTCTAAGAAGAGCTGCCATGATAGAGGAATGGGGTTTGTGTGGTTAGGTGGTTTTGATTTTAAAGGAATGCATGCTGTTGTGTGCTGTACTTCAGAAATGGATTAGCGAAGAAAACTGGATCGCTGGAGCTTAAGGCAGCTTTACATTTGGATGGTACCCTCATTAATATCATTTTCCTACAGAAGCAGTCAGTGATGTACATAGGTATCTTAGCCCTTCTTGCACAAGGTGATTGGAGTGGAGGTAGAAGCCTTTCCTGCTGTGGCAGTCACCACAGCTGCTGAACATTAAGAATTACTTTTTACTGTATTTTTTAAAAAACCACCACAGATCTCTAGAAATGGTGGCCTTAGGTGTAATTGAGTGGTAATTCCTTCTTCAGTCTTCCTAGAGTCTAAAAGAACTGTCTGCCAACAAGTAGGGCCCTGAGTTGTGTAATGTACATGTGCAATATTTAATTCCCCAAGCCCAGAACTCAATTGAACTAGATATGTCTTATCTTCTGGGGTGAAAATGGTGTTTGCTGCTCAAGCCCAGCTGCTGAGCCATGAATGTGCTGCAGTGTGCAGAGTTCACCACTAGCTTATCAAACTTCTTCAGAAAATATTTCTTTGGAAGTTTGCTGTTGTGTTGAGTGATGTGATTTGGCGTAGTTTGAGCATTTCCTCCCCTGGGTAAATTTTTGTTTCAGTGTGATCCCCTCAGATGAGGGCTCCCCTCAGTTTGAACAGGCCTTGGATTTATAGACAGTCACATGCCAGTGGTATCTACCCTCTTTCTAATGGAAATTAAGGTTAAGTACCAGAGGACAGGTAGAAATTTCCTACTTCTAGGTTTTCTACTTGTTTTTCTTCCTAATCTGTCTTTTTTTTGGAGTTTGTTTCCTGTAACACAGATGTGCTCTGTAGGTATGGGAGACCTCAGGGAGAGGTTTGGCAGGCTGCTAGTGCATTTGCTGGAAATGTAGAATTACAGCTTTTGGGGGGAGGTTTGTGGTGGTGTCAGCCATGCAGTTTCAAATGCATGTGTACTCTGTAATTGTGGAATAGAAATGACAAAGGGAGAGGAGGGCCTGCTAATTACTAATGGTAATGTAAGTTACTGTGTGAGCACAGATCCTAAAAGGTAATTTTCTATGCACGTTTTTCCTTTGGAATCTTTCTGTTGAACACGTTTATTACAAATATAAGCTCAGACTTTTGTGCTGAATCCAAACTGTCAGTATCATTTGAAGGCAGTTTTGTTTTCTGGGTTCCTTGGAGTTATAGCTATTGTTTAAAGTGTGCTTTCTGAACACAGCTGTCTGACAATAATAAGACACAAGGAAAAAAACAGGGAAAGTATGATTTTAAGTCCTCAAATTTAGAGCCTTACAATGCTTTTGGAAGTGAGACTTAACATGTTGCTCTCTCTTAACTGTTATTTCCCTGATATGTAGAAGGCTACAAATATCACATTCCCCGATGTGTTAATGTGTTTTAAATAAAGCACTGACATGGCTGGCAGCATGTTTCAGCATTTGTCTGATGTCTTCCCTCAATACTGTCTGTCTCAGAGGCACTGTGAGGATAAATTAATACAGCAGAGAATGTCGTAGGTTGCTAAAGAGTGTGGGATTTTACAGTTACATAGGTAAATAGGTATCTGTGTTATATCCTTAAAAGACACCTCAGAGGGGAATTTGAGGACTTTTTAGTCTGTTTTCCAAAGAAAGGAGGCTTATGCTTCTTTTTTAACTTCCTGTCAAATGTGGTCAAAATATATATACAGGAAGTCAGATTTCATTAGTTCTGTTGCTCACAGAGTAACTTCTGGGGCATTGAGAGTCCAAGCTGAAATATTTCTTATTTTAGATTCACGGATACTCTTGCATAAACTTTGGGATCAGCAGTGGTAAACACTTAGGATAGCACAAGGAGCCATTCAGACCTTTGCTTTGTGTTTTGTTGTTGTGTTGTTGTGAATTGTACTGTGTATTTGAATTTCAGAGAGAGGATTTAATCAGAAGAATGGTTCAGATTTTATCCACTGGTCACTTCTAATAGCAGCTCTATTCTGAAGAGATGATACTTGGAGTGACATCTGGCTCATTTCTATTTCCCCTATAATCCTTTCCATGCTTAATTTTCATGCCAAGTAAGGTCCTATGCTGTGCTTCTGGGGCTCTGAGCATCCAGATTCATCACCTCTGCTCAAGATACAGGTTTTTTGCTCTTGTTTTGCCCCACCTACTGAAAGTGTTTTCCACTGTTTGATAAAAATTCTGACTTTCCCCAAGGCCCAGATTTTCTATTTTATAAATCTGTCCTAAGCACCATTAACCATTTCCTTAATGAAGTCTCCTGCACCTAAAAGCTATTTCACCATGTACACTTTGCAGAAGTATATTATGAAGTATTTAAGTCAAGTTAATAATCCTCTTTATCTTTCTTAGCCAGATTCTTAAACTGGTCATTGCAGAAGATGGGAAGTTTTTATGGATTCTTTGCCTGGTGTTGTGGAGCTAAAGCTGAAAAGTACTAATTCAAACATAAAAAGATGCAGTAATTTTCTTTCCTTTTCTTTTGCAGTGCAATTTTCCAGAGAGCCAGGATGGCTAGAAGGCACATTAAATGGCAAGAGAGGACTTATTCCACAAAATTATGTTCAGTTTTTATAGCTTTGTGCATTGAACGCCACGAAGGTGTACATGGTATCCATGGATTTTTGTTCTAGTCACTTGTCTCTACTTTTGTGACTGCTTTTAATCAGTGAAGAGCTGGACTATGGATTCAAGATCCAAATCTGTATAAAGACATTAAGTGTTGCCAAATATGAATTACAAAAAAAAAAAGATTCTTTGAGGGTTGGAATGGGTGGGGGGGGACAAGGAAGAGGGATGGAGGGATAGGTGAATTTTTTAATAGGGTGCTTTTTGTTTCAGTTGTAAAGAACAGTAGTAGTATGTTTCTTTGCAAAGATAAATAGCTTTTGATGTCAAGTATTTGGCTGATCTGTGACTCACCTTAGTGTCCTGGAGATTATGCTTTGATAAACAGCATTTTTAACAGAATTTGAGGGTGGTGAGGCACTGGCACAGGTTGCCCAGAGCAGCTGTGGCTGCCCCATCCCTTGAAGTGTTCAAGGCCAGGTTGGGTGGGGCTCTGAGCAACTTGGTCTAGTGGAAGGTGTCCCTGCCTATGGCAGGGGATTGGAAGTAAATGATCTTTAAAGGTCCCTCCCTACCCAATCCATTCTATGATTCTATGATTATTTTAGGTTTGGAAGATACTGATGGATAAAAAAAGCTATCATGCTGACAATGAAATTACATTTCAGAGTGAAATAGCCAGTGCAGAACAGACATCAGTAAGTAAAATAATAGTTATCAAGACATGACATTTTTCAAATGTCTTCAAAGAGCACATTCGTTTATGTTGCGTGTATGATTTCATTTATTTTATAAAGATAAGACACATGAACTTTTATTACAGGCTCCTATATGTCATGGTTCCTTTGCTACTCAAAAATATCACCGTAAATGAAATAAAATGTTATTTGTTATTTGACTTGTCATTCCTATGTTGCAGAGCATTTTGCTCTGGTTTTGGAAGCTGTGGCATGAAATAATCATTGGCAGCTCTGTGCAGTCAGCCTCAAGCAGGCTCCAAAATGGATGGGGAGCTTTCCTCATTCAAAATAGGCAACTCTGGAAGTTCAAGCCAAATGGGAAAAGAGAATCTCTGGCTATGATGCTTTTGCATCCTGGAGAATTCCTGCATTTTATCTGTTGTCTCTGTCTTAGCTGCTCGTTCAGCTTGCCTGTCTTCCTCCTCTCTGATTGTCAACTGCAAGGTCGTTTTGATGCCTCAAAATCTGTAGAACTTTTTCAAAGTTACATGCAGTTTATAACTAATCTTTCTATTTTTCTCTCCTTCAAGTAAGACTGTCTGGGAGGCAGTGGGGAGGATGCAGGAAAGTGGGACAGGATGACATATTAATACAGGCTCACTCCTTTGTTAAACTGGACTCCATGGATTGGAGTCATTTACTGCAGCTCTACTTAGCTTGCAAGTTTTTCTAACAGATGTGATTAGTAAACCAGTTAATGGTTAATGCTGCCTTGAGGTTGGGATGGTGTTTTTCCCCCCTGAGGATTTAACTCCATGCCATTAATTTGTTCCATTGCCCAGACTGCACAGACCACTGGAGTATGCATAAATCATTTCCAGATAGAGCAATGGTGGGCCAAGCCAGTACAGCTCTCCAGCAGTGACTTTCATTGCTTGGAGGAGTTTCATTTGGTGAATTCTCCTGGTATTGGAGCAGTGACTCTCTGCCATAAAGCTTTTAGGCAGTTCTTGTCTTGGCTAAGTGACCCAAGCATTGAAAATGACTTCTGACAGATTTGCTCCTGGATTCAGTGTTCAGGAAATAGCTGCACCAGTCCTTCCAGCAGCAGCTTGCAGGTTTCCTTGCTCAGATTTGTTCACGTGGCAAAGCTCTGTTCTGGCTGGGTCTCATGTTGCCTGGGTCCACAGCTCTATCAACTCATCTGTGGCCTTAAAGATTCATTCTGGAGGCAGGATGGTATTTGTGTGCCAGACTCAGTTTTCATGGTTCCTGGTTGGTAGAAAATGTTGAAAGAAGAGGGAGAATATAAATCTTTGGTGTTAGCCTTGCAGGTGTGGCAGCTAGGTATGCTGGCTTGTCAGATGGTGAAGCTCTGATAACTTGAAGCTTACAAGCTCTGGAAGTTGCTTCCATTTGTTTTGTTGCTGTTTTAAACCTGCGGTGCGTGTTTGATCTTGTTCTGGCTGCTGTCTTCCAGAATTCTCCATGCTCTTCTCAGCTCCAGCTCTCTGTGGTGGGGCTGTTTTTTCCTTATAACTGAGGTTGTTTAAAAAGGCAGATAGATAGAAAAGGAATAATAGTCTTAGTGTCTCTTCCATCCAGTCCTGTGACCCTGTTTCACCTTCAGGTGAGATGTTTTGAGACTCCTGTTACTCCTGGAGCCACACAGAACCCAAACAAGAAGAAAACTTCTCTACTGAGAAGCGATACAGTGAACAGAGGTAACACTAATCCGGACTTTCTCACGTCCCAGCCGTTGTCTGAAGGCAGTGGTGTGAGCTGAGCCAGATCAGATCTGGCTTTCAGGCTAACCACACTGCCTCTGAGGAATTCAGTTGTGGGAACTGCTACCCACCAGATGGGTTTCCACATCAGCCCAGTTACACCAGTACCAAGTCCAGACTTGCACAGCCCAGTAGCCATGGCACAGCTCGTTCTTCGTCCTCGCTGCTGAGCAGAGCTGTAAACGATGCCCTCAGTACTGACTGCTTGGAAGGGGAGATGAAAAGATGCTAAAAATTAAAAAAACCCAAACAAAACACACAAAGAAAGCCAGGCCTTTGAGATTGCTGGCTTTCCTGAAGGTGGCCTTTAGGACAGGCCTCGTGTCTGTCTTATCCATGGCCTGGTAGGTTTTGGAGAGGTACAGTAACGTGGTGCTGAGACAGGAAGGAGGACAGGGAGTCCATTCTGTCCAGAGAAAGCTGGTTGCAGGATCCTTCTCTTGGCCTGGCAGCAGGAGTGGTTGTTCTCCAGGGGTGTGGCCTCTGTCCTCTGCTCTCCTGTCACAGGGGTGGGCACAGGTTAATTAATGCTTGGCTTGGGTTCCCCTCCCTCACTCTGTGGAGGGACACAGGCTTGTCAGTTTTCAAAAGCTGAGGCTGCTGGTAGGGAATGCATGACATGGGCTCAAAATTGGTGTGTGAGGTAGGGGAAAAAACCCTCAAATTTTGCTTTTTATGCAAAATGACATTGGCCTTGCCATCACTGTGGGGCCAGAGATTGAATCCCTCAACCTGGGGATTAAGATTCAGTGTGTTTGCTGAATAATTAATGGCCAAGGTGAGACTCCTGCCTAGCTGGGCTCAGCAGAAATTTATAGCCAGTGTTAGTCACTGGCCAGGGTGCAGTTCTTTCTGCAGCACTTTCACTCTGCTGGGTGAAAAGCCCTGGGGTTTTCAGGCTGCTGAAGATTGTTAAGCATCGTCCCGGCTGATCTTTGTGGCAGGTTTCCTTCTGATGCTGTCTTTCATGAGGAGTGAGAGAAAATCTCATTGGCTGATTTATCTGTGCTGTAATGAAAATACGTGTTCCTGACCCACTGCTTGCAGCTTTTGCTACACAAGCCTCTGTAATTGTGTCACAGAAGAGACTTGGGCAGAAAGTTGCCTTAATGCTGTTCCTTGTTTTCTTAACCCATTTCACAATTCTTACCTGGTTTGCAGTTTAAGGAGAAAAGTTGCTGACAAGAGAGCCTGTGTAGGCTGTAAATTCACCAGTGCTAAACTGGGTTTCACTCTAAGTCTTCACTGGAGTTTCACCTCTTAAGCTGAATGTGCCTTGGACATTGTTTTCTACATCAGTCCAACAGTCTGCCCTCATCTGTCCTTGCAGTAGCCACAGGTAAGTGCCAAATAAACTTCATCCTGTCAACATCTACAATTAAAGTAAGAACACCTCAAAAACCTTAGGGCAGGGCATGGCATGGCATAGTTTACCAAGCAAAATCTGTGACAGGAAAGGGCATTTTTTCCACTCCTTTCTTAGTAATACTGCACTTCTCCTGAAGTCCCAGTCTCTGCAGATACCTGAGTGCCCCAGCTTGAGGTCATGTTACAAGTTTTATTATGTTTTAAGTAGCGATAGCGTCGTCTTATTTCTAGAACAGCATATGACAGATACATCTGCTTGTAAACATATGGGAAATTTTTCTTAACACTGCTGATCCCCTACTATTCTTTCCTTCTGACAATTCAGCAAACAGAAAGCAGGTGCAAGTACTTTTTGGCAATAAAAAGTTTATGTAACTTGTTATTAAAAGACCAAAATGCAATTAAATGGTGGTCTGACACCACAGACCAGGCTTTGTGCAGAACTTGGTGGTGAATTTTTGAGAGAGCACCCAGAACAAACCAAGATAGTTAGAAGGGGAAATACAGCTCCTGCTCTCTTACTGTAATTGCAACTGGAAAAGGTCTGATCCTGAGAAGGCAGGGGGAGAGCTTGTGTATATAAAATAGAATTTCTCTCAGGGTAAGAGGGGGTCACTAACTTTGGTCAATGGGTACAACAATGGGAGCTTAACAGAAACTGGAGCCCAGACTGGTTTGTTTCTTCCAGTGGGATGTAGTGCCCAGAACAGTGTGAGCACACCATTGTCAAGCACAGGGACTCAGGTGAAGTGAGCAGCATTCCTCAGTGTTGGACATTCCCCATCTTACAGCCTGAGGAGCTGCTCCCAGGCCGAAGCCATCGCAGTGCAGCGACACCCAGAGTGACAGAGCTTGCTGGAACCAACACCCCAGATGTCTGAAGAAAGATGTCACAGTGCATTTTAGGTTACTTTATGTTGCAGTGTTCATGTCCAGGTTAAATGGAGCTTTGAGCACCTGGTCTGGTGGAAAGTGTCCCTGCCCATGGCTGGAGGTTGGAACTGGATGATCTTTAAGGTTCCTTCCAACCCAACCTACTCTCAGGTTCTCTATTGTTCCTATATGAGCAGAAGGCTTGTCTCTAAGGATATCACTGCACCAGCAGCTAGCTGAGATTAAAATGCAAGAAATACTTGCAATCAAACCAGTTTAATTCATGTATATTTGTACAATTTGTATAAAAAAAAGAAAAAAAAAAGAAAAATAGGTACTTGCAGACATTAACATAAAGACCAAACAATATTTTCTATTTATTTAAAAAGCTTTAAACATACAGAAGCAAACCCCTAATTATAAATGCATCATTATGCATAGATTTTACTGTTTACACCATACTGCTGGCTGCTTTTATTTTTCATCCAGGAATCTATTTAAACTCCAAGAATTCTTAAACATTCCTCTGAGCTTCCTGGCCTCAGAACTGCTGTCTATCTTAGCAAGTCATTGACCTCCAGCTGAAAACATTGCTCTAAAAAAAGTCAAATCTTTAATAAACAATTAAAAGTGCATTAACTGTAGAATTTTTTTAATTTCATAAATGTTTAAACAAGTCAGTGAAAAACACCACCCTGTGAATTAGCTTTTTGCATTATTGATTGTAAAGTATCTTTTTAATAAGATTTTGATATTGCAAACTTTAGTCTTTTCTATTTTACTCCGTGCAACTGCTCAGTTGCACAATGTGTAGTATTCCTGAAATACCCACTGCAGTACATTACACTATTTTACATTTTAACTGTGTATACAATGCTCTTGCTGCATATCCCTGTTCCTTCTTACAACAAAATAATTTAGCTCAATGAACAAAAGCCCACTTTCTAAAAGCTGTTATAGTTTGTCTTGTATTTTGCAGGAGACAAATGCCTATTTCACTCTAAACAAATTCAAAAGAACGTAACGAACTTCCTGGTAGCTAAAAACTAGGGCTGGGTTTTGTGGTTTCTTTTTTTCTGTACACAGGTTTAGATAAAAAAAGTGATGGCTATTCTGCTTAAGTGTCCTTGATAAGAGAATACTGCCTCTTACAACATCTATATCCAATTGTATCTATTACTTCAATGATCTCTAGCAAAAAAATAATAATCAATGAATGGTTTCATAAACAACAGGTGATTAAAGTAAAGGATTTATTATAATCTGCTTACAGTTGTTTGCAAAGACAGACATACGTTTTTGCATAAAGATATAAATTGCTTTTTAAAACTAATTTAGTGTGTTTAATTATATGAAGTTTCTGTGAATTATGAATTGTACCAAACCAAGATTAAAAGTAATAAGGTACAAAAATAGGAGCAAACAGACAACAATTTGGACTGGGACAGGCATTTAACAGTGAAGTGTAGAATATGGCTTTGCTATTTTAGTCAAGCAAAGTTACTCTGAGACAGAAAAGGAGGCAGTAACTTTGTTAATATAAAAAGCTGCTGCAGACTGTATTCACCCAGAACCTGGCTTTGAAATCTTCTATTTTAGACTTTTTAAAAAAAAGTAAATTAAAAGATGGATGTATGACTGTGTCTTTACTGTAAACAACCAGTCTGCATGCTGTATATCTCACGTTGGAAGTTTGGCTTTCATATTGCTGTGCAGGTCAGTATTTAAAGATCTGCCTATGAATTAGACTTCCAAAATGCAAATAATATATGTATGTATATATTTATATATAAAAAACCTCTCTGAATACAGTCTTTACAGATTACCCATTGCATAAGGCAGGTGTCATTTAAAAAGACAAGTAGCGCTGACTGTCTTCAGTGCACCACAAGTGCACCTCAAAATTTGGGTTCAGAAAGGGTGTAGAATTCTTAATTCGACCACCATTGACAAGAAATGCTACATTCTGACCGGCCAAGGGACACACTATAGCTCAAAAATACCAGTGGCACCCAGAGAGAACACTACAGATTAGGACTCTGAAAAACTACCCTATTTAAACGTGAGCATATGGTAGCAACAGTTGAGCCTCAGAAAAGTTCACCTGTCCTCTATTCTACTCCAAAATTTTGTAGTTGCTTATAAATTGTGAAATAGTGAAAATCACCTCAAAAATTCTTTTCTTTGCAGTCTTGTTCTAGAGAAAACATTTTTTGAGACAAAATCAGACCAACTGAGTCGAACTTGTAGTGTGAACATTTGTCTTCTCGGATGTAGCCCGATTATTACAAAAATGCTTACAAAATTACAGATGCTTTTAGTTTATCACTAAAAATTCTACTCAGCTTATCTGCCCTTATCATCCCTCACCATCCCTCTCACCAGTACAAATCTCTTTGATATACTTACTGTAATGATCTGCATGTTCCCTTCAGCATAACCAGAAATCGCTCTCCCCCATCTGAAATAATAATCTGACCTTTTAATATGTTTCATATATCCAGTATTCAAAGGAAAAAAAAAACTAAAAAAAAAAAAAAAAAAAAAAAAAAAAAAAAAAAAAAACAAACCAAAACCAAACAATCTGGGAAACCTTAGTAAAAAAAAAGAAAAATCATTCAACATGTTGCTCACCCCTATTCCCCTAAGAGAGAAAGGGAATAGAGGGCAAGCACTCACTAGATCATTAAGCTAGCAAAAGCTTTGGAGAGAGACCATAATTTGTCTTGTTAAATGAAACCTTGGTAAAGTGGCAAACACAACAACGTGTAGTTTCCTACAGATATATGAAGCAGGAGATCTAAGATGTGCCTAAGTCACATACACTTGCAAGAGAGACAAAAGGAGAGGAAAATAGAGAGAGAAATAGAAAGGCTTAAACACAACTGAAAAGGTTAAGCGTGGTTATTTACAACAGATACTGTAGGATGGTAAATTAGATATGATGCTAAAAAAGGCACAGCTTTCCCTTTCTTAAATACACTGTAAACGGTTCATTATGCATGCAGAACATTTCACTTTACAAAAAAATTACCTTGTTTGTTTAGACAAAGATAGTACTTAAATAGTCTCCAGCAAAATAGAGTTCTTTCAAAAATACTTTCCCATTCATCCTATTAACCATTAAAGATTTTTTGTCTCATTTACAAAAGTTCCTTACACCTTATTTCAGGTCCTTCACAATTTATACATACAGCAATGTACAGTACAGCAAAAGACTGCAAAAAATTATTTGTAAAGCCAGCACAATAGATACTATAAATTGATACCAGGGCATTTGTTTTTCACATCTTATCCTTTTAATTAAATAATAAATGGACACTTAACACAGTGTATATCATCTATGATGGGATAACATGGGATAACAAATGCCACAGGTGGGGATAACAGTATTCCACACCAAATGTTCTGTTATTACTTTACACGTTAGGGTTTGTGTGTGTGTATATATGTGTGTATATATATATATAGTTTTTGTTGGTTTTTTTTTTTTTTGGTTTTTTTTGTTTGTTTTTTTTTTACAAGAAAAGAATATTAATGCCCCATATTGACTTTACGTTTTATGTGCAAACCAAGGGTAAGCTTTAAAAAGTTCTCATTAGTTCTCGAACCCTTTTAAAACAAGCAAACAATACCAGAAACTACATGGCATATTTAAAACTCCATCTGTTAAAATATCAAAATCAAAGAGTTATTGACTAGATATGGCTTTTCATCCAGAGGAACAGGAACATTTTCTAAGTGTTTTAGGGTTATGGGGTAATTTCCAAACATCTAGGTCTTGCCAAATCCAAGTCAACTGCTTTCCATTCCCCCAAACCCTTCATATGATTTTAGACTATTCAGAGACTGCTGAACAAGTGTAAAGAGCATGTTTAAAATATGGTTTCTTGGGTCCTTCATGGGTGTGGAATAACACAGGGAAACTTAAGGCAAAGTTCTTCCATTTAAGACATTTTCTATCACTTCCTGTGAAAGTACAGGGGCTTGGCATTCCCAGATTCCACCTTTGGTAGCTGGTCACTGATGATTTCCACCAGCATGGCTGGAAACTCTACTTTCAGTGCCTGAGACTCTCGGAAGGTGTAGAAGCAGAATTCCAATAAGTCACTAACAAGCTGAAATACAGAAAGAAACACTTTTTAGGAAAAACACCAAGATTTTTGCATGCAAGCAACAGCTTACTGATAATTGATTATTTCCAAGAAATAACATCTTACTCTGACCTGACAGTCCATTTACAGGAGTTATAAAGCAAACAAAAGAACTCAAATGCCAAAGGGCTACTTGACTCATTAAAAACCAGCAAACTAGGAAAACCCTGGAGACACAAATTTGTTTTTCAGCCTAGCTGCACTTTTCCTTTCACTAAGAGCAACTGGCCACCATGAAAACTACAGGTCTACAAAAATAAAGCCTCCTGCCCAGAGGGAAAAGAGCAGCCATAAACTATCGTGTCTCTCAACCTCAGCTGGATACACATTCATTAAATCAGATTATTTGGTTAACTGCAGTGCATTCTCCAGGGCCTGCGACCTACAACTGCCAGAGCAGCTGATGTTTGCAGCTCAACAACACAAATGCTGTGTCACATGGTGGCATTTTAGGTTTTACAGCAACACAATCTACAGTTTTTGGTAGCCATGACCTAAATGCCTCTCCTAAAGCCTTACAGTGTGCTGGACCCTTCCCAGTCTTTAAAAATGTGAAGGAATGAAGCACGTCCAGGTTTCAGTGAGTGTGTGAATTTCCACTGCAGGTGTTGTGTGATTGAAGGAAAGATCCTCTGCTGTTTAAAAATTCAAGTGTTAAACACAGCTTAATTTTGGCTCCTTGTGCCCTTGCAAAGGACTCGAAGCACTTCTGCTTGTGTAGTTTATCAAACACAGGTTTGACACTTCAGTTCTTGCCTTGCAGAATTGCACTCTGCCATAAAGGCCCTGTTAAAGATACAGCAAATAAAAGTGGACTTCTGGAAGGCAGAAAGGAAATGAATTAAAAAAAATACAGGCAGCAACATTTCCATCCTGTAGCACCATACCTTACTGCTCATTTTCAGGACTTTCACAGCTGTTCTTGCAAGCATGTAAGCAGTTTATGAACATCCCAGAGAAGTGCTGAGATCACTCAAACACATGATTTTCTGCTATTGAGCACTACATGAGTCTGTTTGCTGGGGCTTAGGTCATTCCTGATGATCTGGCATGTCATGAAGCAACACTAATTAATTAAACAGATGCATGCTAAATAAGTAGCACAGACATAATCTGGTTTTCAAGGAAAAAAATGCTGATGTTCAAAGGTTTACTTTACCCATTAAGAGGAGGTTGTTACTGCATATACTGTGTGCCAAAAATACTCCACAACACACAAAACCAAAGTGAAGGAAACTGTCTTGGTGTGATTGCCACTCCCTCCCCCCTACCTCTGGCATCAAACACCAGCCCTAAGCAAAGTAAGCCTTGCACCCCAGCACAGCCTTGACAATGTCCCTGTGAAGGTGCTGCTTCTCCTCAACTTCTTTCACATCACTGAATGTGAGAGGGGGCTGGGGTCACCTCTGTCCCACTGCCTTTTGTGCAGCTCAAGTGAATTCTTGCCTTGTCACACCCATGTGGAGCCTCTGGATTCAGTGAGACAGGTCACTAAATTCCTACCTAGAAACTACTAATTCTGACTTCTTTGCCAGCTTTTAGTAGTATACCCATATGTCTGGTGAATATGCAGACAAGGGGGAAATGGAAAATAACACTAATGAGAAAAGCATAATCTACTCTATTCAATAAACAAGTCAGCAGTCCAGTGAGTGAAACCCAGGATGTGATCATGGCACAGCACACTACGAATCTCACCACAGAGGAGAAAGGTTAAGTCTGCACAACAGTTTAAAAGAAAATCCCCAGAACACTCCTATCATGTCTCACTTGGGTTTGAAGCTCTAGAGACAATGTATTTTCTATACCTATTTAGTCTGCTAAAATTTTTGTTCCTCTTTCTTAAGCTGTCAGCTTTAACTTGACAAAAATCATGCACATGAAGAAAAAGGGAGGACTAGGAAGCATGTGTGTCACACGTGTGACCCCATGTGTCACCAGCACCACGGGATTGCAGTCAGGATCTTTTTAACTCCAGCCTTGAAAGCTGCATGGCTTTTTGGGACTGGGAAAGCATTAATTAAAATAAAGAGGAACAAATGTGGCAGAACTGAAGGCCAGCTCAGAAGTACTAAAATGTAAACACTGCTAAGATCAGACACAAAGCTGTGAGATGAAGCTGAGCCACGAGCACTGCTCTTTTCTGCAGGTGTGTTCCCATCCATTTTCAAAAGTACCAGCCCCCTGCCAGCCCAGCAGCCTTGGCATGAGGATGCACTAAAAAGATGAAAAACTCTGGTCCCACAGGCAATGCTAATTTTGAAATTTAAGTCTTAGCCTCTGCATCCCAAACAACATTCATCTGATATATTTTGATTTGTAACAGGTAAATAATTTAAGATGGTCATTTGCTATAAAAGAGAAGTTCCCTCTTCAGGAAGGATATAAAAAATTTGTTTTCTCTTGGAACACATGAGCTCTGTTTTTGCAGTGACTGAGGACCAGCAAGGTAACATGAGCTATCCAGCACCTCTGGATGTGCCTTATGAATTTCTAGATCAAATATACTCCTGGTTGTTCTTTAAAGCCTTGTAAAATCCCTGTGCTCTGAGAGCTCCTGACTACACTTCAGCTGACCACTTCTACCCTCTGCTTCTGGTGGTTTATACTGGAAATGCTGACATCTCCCCCAGTCCAGCAGTGTGACAGACAACTCCAATTTAGCAGTGAGAGGGAAAGCACCACTGTTTCCACAAGCAGTGCAGTGGAGACTAGAAACATCTTTGCTTCTACAATCTCAATTATTTCAGCTACTGAAGCACATTTCTGAAGAGTTACAGCTTGGTAGTGCAGTTAAGGCCACAACTAAACCAATTCCCAATTCTCTCATCACTACCCTGCAGAGTGTGCTGCACTTCAAACATTTTCAAGGCTACAGCAGCCTTAGCAATTCTGAGATTTTCATCTAATCGATTTTTGCATTTGTATGCTGTATTGAGCACCTCTGAATAATAGGAGCATTAATCAAATGTAATTTTCTGTTATTAGGGTGGGGTGTCCATAAAATGGACTTTTTCACCCATACTGTTCTTCATAATTAAAAAAAATGAATCCTTTAATGAAGTCCCTGAAGTTAATACAGTTATAGTGACCTATGAGCACTTGCCCCATTTTTACAGCAAAAAGAATTTATTTTAGTTTGGAAGTCTCACCATGCCTTTGCATTTCCAGAAATGGTAAGAGCTGTTGGATTTGCAAAGGTGCACATTTCTGTGCTCCCTTTTCTCCAAATTCTCTCAGAATCTCTGAGTGTGGTATGAAAGCCCACAGTCACTTCTCTATCAGAAGCATCTCTGTGATTAAGCCTACTGAGACAGCAATTAAGACAGCAGTAGGGTAACAACACAATGCTGAGTAATTTCTTCCTATTATTAGCTACAGCTATTACTGTCAGAAACTTCAATGCTCTCCTATATCCAACAAAAAAAAAAAAAAAAAAAAAAAAAAGAAGAACACTCCAAATCCTCTCTCTGTCCCTTTCAGAAATGGGTCTCCACCCACCCAGCTCTTTCCTCACCCAGCAGAGCCCTCAGTCAATTTGGGACAATTGTCACTTCCTGCAGTAGATAGAAAACTCCTGCTCCAACAACCAGTAAGGCTAAAACCACTGCCAAGCAGGTCTTGATCATTTCCTTACCACTATATTCCTTTCTGCTCCCAGCCCTATGAAAATCCCAGAATGTAAATTATTACTCTGAGGGCTCAGGAAGGAAGTTAATCCCTATGGGATGGCTTACAGGCTGATTCTTGGAGGTCCATATGTCCTTTGGTGACCTACAGTGGCCAATTCCTAGCTGCCTAGGAAATCCTGATCTCTAACTCCAAGAGTAAAATATTCCCCAAACACAGAGGGAGTACAAGGGAGGACCAAGGGATGAAGCCTCTGGTTGTATCCATACAGAGTATTTGCCTCATGCTAGTAAGGAGTAAAAGGTGGATGAAAATATGTATGGATTAGGCACTAACAGTATCTGGCAGAGCAAACTTGGGCCCAGTTTCTGCCTAGACAGGTCCATTCATCTGAGGAACTGCACTTGTTGCTTCAGGTTTCCCTCATGCCCTTGTGCACACCCAAACCACAGCACTGACACCCGGCCATGCCACGGAAGAGCCTGAGTTGACCTCCTGTTCTGTACCTGGAGGATGCACGCACAGCACCCCACACCAGTGAAACACCCTCATCCCTTGGCCAGCACAAATTCTGAGCCAAGTCTGCCTTGCTCTTCTGCCAACAGTAGTGGGGTTCTGCCCTACCCCAACAAACACCTATTAACGTGAAGGAAAAGAGATCCAACCATCACAAACTGAGCAAGACGACTCTCAGAGTAGCTTCTGTCTACATTAGGGAGCTGGGAATCAATTTCTCACTTGACAGATGCATATTAGCTGCTGCAACACACACCTAGCACATTCCCACATTGCTGCTGCTCTGGGAGTAGAGGCTGGATCTATCCTCTGAATAAACAGAGAAAATGCTCACCCTGAGAATTCAGGCAGTGGGACTGAAATGAGGCTCCAAACTGCTCATCATCTGTGGGACACAACTTGGGCAGATCAGTAGCAGAAGTAAGTGTACCCAAAGGTGTTGGTGACAGCTGAGGGGCTTATCTGCAGCTTCCTATCTGCAGGATTAGGAACCTGCAGAGGCACATTTGCATCCAGCACAGCATCCCTTGCAATCCTGCCCCCAGAGGATCCGTGCCCTTATTCCCACTGTCAGCTTTTTCAGCGAGTGAAATCCTGGCGCTCTCAGCCTATGGAAAGATCCACCTCAGCTATAAAGTATTCCCTTCAGGAACCATAAAAAATTAATTATTCAGCAGCATGAGCCTTAAAGAATTTATTTTTGTTTGGCAGAAAATGTCAACAAGCAAATGACAGCGCAGGGCACTGCCTTGCCAAGACAAGGGGAAGGTTCACATTAGGGTTTAATGTCATGGCATCAAAACAAAAGCCCTCTTCACTCAAAGCCTGTTTAGCATCAGCCAGATTGAAACCAAATTCAGCTTTTGTTCTGCAAACTGCCTAACCATACACTACAGTCTCTATATGAAATGAGGCCTGCCATGCAAGACACAGCCCTTCCTGCCAAAGCCAACAGGACATGCTGAGGAGGATCCAAATGAAGTTTTTGATACCATGTGCAGGACATCTGTTTCTAATGTTCCTGAGGGTGTTTGTCAGGCACTTCACCTCCATCCAAGTGCTGCATGTGCATCTCTCCCCGAAATGCCCATGGCCATTCACAGGCACAAGACCAAAACCTTTGGGTTCTAGGCAGAGGTGGGGGCTGTCCTTGCTACACTGTGCTTCTTCAGGAAATGATGCACGTGAGCCACCCGAAATAAGAGAAATACAATCCCCACAGGAAGGAAATTTGGGATCATAGAATCATTAAGGTTGGAAAAGACCTCTAAGATCCCTGAGTCCATCTGTTAAGCCAGCACCACCACGTCCACCACTAAGCCACGTCCTGCTGCCTCAGCAGCCATGGCTTCCACACGGCACCATGCAAATAGAGAGTAAAAGGGCAGGCTCCTAAGGCTGAGCACAGGTGTGCACAAAACCCTGTTCATCTTGTCTGCCTGGGATGGGTTTCCATCTCTTATTTTTCAGGTGCTCTGAGGCTTTATGGATCATTAAATAAAGTTGCTGATGTTTTCAAATACTTAAGTGCATGCCTGGCTTCTTGAAAATTTCTTCTTTTCCTCAGCTCGGCACTTTTCTACCTGCACATATGTTTGCTGTGTGGATGAATGATTTAGCATACTGAGCAATGTAAAACCATCTTGTTTGGGTTTTTTTTTCACTTCCTCATATTATATAAGCCAAGTATACTGTCATTTGATATTTCTACGTACTGTATTTCATATATTCCCCAGACTTAAAAATGAGGTTGATGAAAGCAAGTCTGGAGGTGCAAAGGAGCAGGGTTTTTTAGTGCTTGCCCCTACACTCAGGTAAAGTGAATTCCACGAGTGATGAGATGCTGCTCTGCTCAGATGGACAAGCTGGATAAAGCAGGAGGGCTGAACAAGCAGGAATTGTGCACCAGTCCCTTTAGGCTTGCACTGAAAATGCCAATGCCAAAACTACAGCGGCATGTAAACATGGGGCCTCAGCTCCAGTTAGACTGCCCAGCACCAAATATATTCTGATCCTCTAAAATTAAAATGGAGTAAGCTAAAAATATATAGGTGACAGCTGAAAAAGCGTTCCTCCCAGACTAAGGAACTGAGCAGAAAATTTGCATTCACATCAACTGAACAGAGAAATTCTGCACTAACAGGCAGTGGGGAGAGAATATTAATTCTCACTTCTCATTAATATTATCACCAGTCTAAATTTATTCTGATGGATTTCAAAAACCAAAATGCAAAAAAAACCCCAAAACCAAACAACCCAAAGAAACAGTTTTAAAGAGAAAAAATAAACAAGTGCCCTTGTTGAAGAAGTCTCCAGTATCAACTCTGAAAGGGAAGTACTGTTGTGGAGACAACCAGCCTTTCTAACAGAGGTTGCTGACAATGGGACTTTCTTTAAAAAGTCCTTTGAAAGAAAGTGCTCTATTAAAACAAAAGTAATGCAAGAAGAGCTTAATTAAAAATTAAGCATTAATAAAATGCAAGAGCAGCCTGCTTCCTCTGGTTAGTTCAGCTCCCAGTGGTTAATGCTGTGTTTTGGAAAATGTCTGTAGGACATAGGAGTGCTCTCAGTAAGCGTGAGCCTGCCATCAGTCACCTTAACCACACAAACACTCCCATTTCAGCAGCGAATCACAGACACTGCCTATCCTGAAGAGGATTAGAAAACTCCATAAATGCAGGGGGTTGTTATGCTGTCTCGAGGTTCAGATGTGAATTCTTGCAAATGATTGTATCACCCATCCCTTTTCTTTCCACTAAAACACTACGACTTCCTTTGCTGGCACTGAGCAAGTGAAACCTGATCTCTGAAGAATGAGCATTACTGCAGTACTAATAATACTCTCCCTGCCTCCCACTAAGATTTGCAATGTTTTAATGAACAACAGAACAATATTTGAAAAATAATTCCATATGTACATTCTGTAANCAAAGCCAACAGGACATGCTGAGGAGGATCCAAATGAAGTTTTTGATACCATGTGCAGGACATCTGTTTCTAATGTTCCTGAGGGTGTTTGTCAGGCACTTCACCTCCATCCAAGTGCTGCATGTGCATCTCTCCCCGAAATGCCCATGGCCATTCACAGGCACAAGACCAAAACCTTTGGGTTCTAGGCAGAGGTGGGGGCTGTCCTTGCTACACTGTGCTTCTTCAGGAAATGATGCACGTGAGCCACCCGAAATAAGAGAAATACAATCCCCACAGGAAGGAAATTTGGGATCATAGAATCATTAAGGTTGGAAAAGACCTCTAAGATCCCTGAGTCCATCTGTTAAGCCAGCACCACCACGTCCACCACTAAGCCACGTCCTGCTGCCTCAGCAGCCATGGCTTCCACACGGCACCATGCAAATAGAGAGTAAAAGGGCAGGCTCCTAAGGCTGAGCACAGGTGTGCACAAAACCCTGTTCATCTTGTCTGCCTGGGATGGGTTTCCATCTCTTATTTTTCAGGTGCTCTGAGGCTTTATGGATCATTAAATAAAGTTGCTGATGTTTTCAAATACTTAAGTGCATGCCTGGCTTCTTGAAAATTTCTTCTTTTCCTCAGCTCGGCACTTTTCTACCTGCACATATGTTTGCTGTGTGGATGAATGATTTAGCATACTGAGCAATGTAAAACCATCTTGTTTGGGTTTTTTTTTCACTTCCTCATATTATATAAGCCAAGTATACTGTCATTTGATATTTCTACGTACTGTATTTCATATATTCCCCAGACTTAAAAATGAGGTTGATGAAAGCAAGTCTGGAGGTGCAAAGGAGCAGGGTTTTTTAGTGCTTGCCCCTACACTCAGGTAAAGTGAATTCCACGAGTGATGAGATGCTGCTCTGCTCAGATGGACAAGCTGGATAAAGCAGGAGGGCTGAACAAGCAGGAATTGTGCACCAGTCCCTTTAGGCTTGCACTGAAAATGCCAATGCCAAAACTACAGCGGCATGTAAACATGGGGCCTCAGCTCCAGTTAGACTGCCCAGCACCAAATATATTCTGATCCTCTAAAATTAAAATGGAGTAAGCTAAAAATATATAGGTGACAGCTGAAAAAGCGTTCCTCCCAGACTAAGGAACTGAGCAGAAAATTTGCATTCACATCAACTGAACAGAGAAATTCTGCACTAACAGGCAGTGGGGAGAGAATATTAATTCTCACTTCTCATTAATATTATCACCAGTCTAAATTTATTCTGATGGATTTCAAAAACCAAAATGCAAAAAAAACCCCAAAACCAAACAACCCAAAGAAACAGTTTTAAAGAGAAAAAATAAACAAGTGCCCTTGTTGAAGAAGTCTCCAGTATCAACTCTGAAAGGGAAGTACTGTTGTGGAGACAACCAGCCTTTCTAACAGAGGTTGCTGACAATGGGACTTTCTTTAAAAAGTCCTTTGAAAGAAAGTGCTCTATTAAAACAAAAGTAATGCAAGAAGAGCTTAATTAAAAATTAAGCATTAATAAAATGCAAGAGCAGCCTGCTTCCTCTGGTTAGTTCAGCTCCCAGTGGTTAATGCTGTGTTTTGGAAAATGTCTGTAGGACATAGGAGTGCTCTCAGTAAGCGTGAGCCTGCCATCAGTCACCTTAACCACACAAACACTCCCATTTCAGCAGCGAATCACAGACACTGCCTATCCTGAAGAGGATTAGAAAACTCCATAAATGCAGGGGGTTGTTATGCTGTCTCGAGGTTCAGATGTGAATTCTTGCAAATGATTGTATCACCCATCCCTTTTCTTTCCACTAAAACACTACGACTTCCTTTGCTGGCACTGAGCAAGTGAAACCTGATCTCTGAAGAATGAGCATTACTGCAGTACTAATAATACTCTCCCTGCCTCCCACTAAGATTTGCAATGTTTTAATGAACAACAGAACAATATTTGAAAAATAATTCCATATGTACATTCTGTAAACAGACCTCAGGCTCTTACACCGATTTGACCTGAAGTGCACTGTACAATACAATCTCTGCAAAATGAAATTTAAGTTGAGCACAAAGACAGGCTCTGAAAGCAAGTGCTGTAGCTTCTTCATGCAGCAAAGACCCTTCCCTGCCCAGCCAGGATGGAGTAGGGCAGTTTTCTCCTTCGCTGTAGTTTGTCAGATTTCGCTGGGAGGGGACGAGCGTGCTGGGAGCCCTCCTCTCACCTACCACTCAAGGTCACTCTCACTGCTGCCTGGGGTGTCCCACCACTCACTGCACCGTGGCACACACAGCTGCAGAGAGGATGGGTGCCAGCCTTGCTGGCCCAGGCACTGGGCTGGTCCCCAGGGAGCTCTCAGGGGGCACTGGGAAAGCCCTCAGCTTGAGGAGACCCTAACTTGTGGGTCACTTGTTTCCCCTGTGGGGGCTGCAGGCTCCCTCAGAGGAAGTTAAGGAGACCCACCCCTGCTGCTGCAGAGGTAAATCCTTGCACTTACCATTACACTGGCTAGAACCAGGCTGCTCCCAGCTAAACAGTTCAACATTATGGACACCCCTTCTGGAATCTACCACACCTACCACAACCACTCTCTCACTCTCAGCAGAGGCATCAACAGCCTGTGTGCTTTGAGACCAAAATTTTAGTTTCCTGTGTCGTTTAACACATGTAAAACACCTCGTGCTGGAATAAGGCAGGGTGGCAGAAATAACCCAACAAGGAATCTTCCACTTGAAAAGCTCAAATAAATCTTCAAACACCCACGATGGCTCCAAGGTCTCACTACAACTTTTAAAGTCGTCATTATTACAAACTCAGCTGTAAAAGATCACCAAATTAATTCCATGTTTATTGGCACATCAGGCATGTTGGATATGTAATACACTAACCCTGCACCTTTCACCTTAAGGACTTCTCCTTGCTTGTTTTACTTCTCCTTAAATTCATGTAAGAACTTCTCTCAGATGTCCCTTTAAAAAGAATATGGTTTCTTGTCTCCCTGTCATTTAACACAATTGAAGACTTTTCGTTTACCTTAATGGAGAGATTTTTTGCTTAACTTTTCTGCACTCCCTGAGGAGTTATACTTACATCATGCATGGAGTCAAGAAGCTTAGTCAGTTGGTAGAATCTCTGCCAGCTTTGCCCAGAGTTACTTGGACATTTAGTTACCATCTTCTTTAGTTCTTTAATGTAATTTGCCCTCATTTCTTCAAATGCAGCTTGGCTTTTGAGACCATCCTTGGGAACTGTCATTGAAAAGACAGTCTTAAATTAGTATTAACTGCATTGCTTATTCTTTTGATGTGCATACTTAAACGGTTATGCCAGTTAACAGATGAAGGAATGAAACCTTTAAGCAAAGTCCATAATTTTACAGACATTGGTGAGGGATTACCAACATCACACAGATTCTCAGGCGATTCAGGCATCCTCTCCAGATGTGTGAATGCAGAAGCAGTGGCAGAGGACAAGATAACATCTCAGAAATACAACACATGCTAACCTCATGTCCAAACTGCTTTCAGTACAACCCAACCACATAAAAACCAGGCAGATGGATCAAGGGTATTTCGTTAGAAGTTGAAAACATGATTTATCATTCTTGAATGATTCCCCACACTTGGCAGAGGAGGAGAAGGTACAGAATCACAGCTGTTATCTGCAGAAATGCTAGACCAAGTGACACATTTTTATGCCATCAAGTAAGATCTAAAATTTCTTTGAATGTTAGCAAGCATCTGCATAGCATCTAGAACAAAACAGAGCCATTATTCTGCATGGAACAGAAGACTGTTTTCCAAACAGGCATCCTGACCCAGTGCTTGACCGTGACAGACAGTTGCAAGCATTTCTAGCATCCTGTTGAAGTTTCCATCTGCCAGATGGAGATGGAATCATGACTGTGGAATCATCATTTTATAGACTGGCTAAAAGTAGAGTTTTCTGATACTTTGTACTGTGACTGATATCAGCAAGGCTGATTACAAAAGCAAATACCCTGTTTTTTTACAGACTGCAAATACCCTTGCACTCCTGCAGGTTCTACCCCAAAAAGGAATGGCTTATTATGATTAGATCCCCATGAAAACTCCAAAGAGGCTATTAACAACATTACTCAAAATATTCTAAGGTTTAATATCTGAGTTGGTTGAACCCTGCTTAACCATTAAGCGTTTTTTTCCCTGTATCTCTTAGTCATAGTCCACAGCAGGAAAATAAAATACTGATCTGTACAGGAGTGAGTTTATTTCCTAAGCAAGTCAGAAAACTATGTCAGAGTAAGCTAAATGGGAAGTTACCTACTAAAAGGAGAAAGAAAAAAAAAGGTGATTCCAATTTAGCTTACCCTGACTTAACATTTTGACAGAAACTGTCTTGTTTGTCCATTCCCTTCTCTTCTAAATCCTCTCAACTGCCCTCTATCCCACTGAAATCACATCATAAGTGTGTAACAACTGCCTCAAATGGCTCCAGAGTAGAAGCTTTAAAAAAGCATCAGAATCTACCAGAGCAATTTAGCAATGGCAAACAAGGAGGAGCTGTACCACCACAAGAGCAGCAAGGACTTGTGGCCACCAGGTGCTGGAAGGGGGCACAAGGAAGAATCTTTAGAAAAAGCCTAGGAGGTGACACACCAACCTGCCTGCTGCTTGGTTAATGTTATATATTTATACTACACAATCATAATATAAATATCATATGTTCATTTAATTTTCAAATTCTAGATGCAAACTCTCAGTCAGCTGACAGATAAAAGAAACTGTCTGGAACAAATCTACAAATTCAGTTCAAGGTGAAAGAACACAGAGGCACCAATCAAGATAAGTAAAGCCATCAGAGCATGCTGTGGCTCTCACACAAAATGCACAGGCTTTACAGTTCCTTTAATATTTACAGGCCTGTATTCCTACATGCTGCTTACAGACTGTTAGAGTCACTCTTTCTTCATCTACCACTATGTACTTTACTTTTAGTATCTACTACTATGTTCTGTCTGAAAATTATTATACTATCACCCCAGCCAGATTATTAAGGAAGAAAGAAAGACCACAAATAAAGAGAACTCAAGCAAAACATGAAACTCTGGAGGTTTGCCCAGTGTTTCTGATTTTACTTATTAAATGCAGCAATACTGTTGGCAAGCTCCCAAAATCTATGGTCTGTGGAAAGCAAGAAAACAACTGAGTTGTAATATGTGGTTTCTTCCACATGTAAATGGAGTGAAACTTCCTTGATGTGGTCGCCATGAAAGTTTCAGAATAACTTGTACTCTGCTCATCACATGATTCAATAAAAGAATTTAAATGGAAACAAACCTGGTGTTTTCTGTCATAAGACTGTACCAAGGTGCAATCACTCAAAACCAGGTTTGCTGCCCTTCACTTGACACTTTCTGGGTTTTATCACCACCTCCAGTTCCATTTCGCTCTCCTTTTTCTCTCTCTCTAAGGTAAATATCCTGATTTTCCCAAAACAAACTATTTTTAGCAGGTTTTCTAGTGACTGTGGGGTGTGTTTCAAAGGGACCCAGCTCACTGAAGTTAATTGGCCAGACTGATCTCACCTAACAGATTCTTGCAATAACTCATTAGTTCACTCTCTCGAGAGGGTAGAATAATAAATACCTGGCTTAAAGACATGTTGCTGCATTTTTAGAATGCATTCAGGTTCTTTTTCTAAAGATTCTTCCCCTTTAGGGCTTATTAAAATGCTGCAGAGGCAGATCCCCAATCCAGACACTCTCTCAAGAACATTCTGGGAGCCAAACCCTCCCTGAGCACATTCACATCAAGTCACTTCTGGAAACACCAGTAGTGACAACTTTCAAAAAAAGCCCATTTACCCTTCAGGGCAAGCCTGGAGCACATCCTCTCCCCACTGTTCCAGGTTCACTGGCTGACCATCTCCAGCCCTTACTGGAGTGGGACCTGGGGTCAGACTCTGCAGGCCAGGACACCAAGGGCTCCCCAAAAAGCAGTCTTCTCCCCATCCCAGCAAGCTGGAACAGCTTCAGTCAGAAGAGGGAAGGGAGGGAGATGGCCAAGCCCAAAAAACTTACAGCTGCAGGAGGTTTCTGTTAGAGGATCCAAACTCCCTCCAGCCCTGATGGGAACTGCAGCCTCATGTCCCCCTTCAAAGGCAGGTACTTTAAACACAGAGCTGGCTTGTCATGGTGCCACTGAGTTGTTCCCCACAGAAAGGAGCAGGATTCCACAGAATAACATTTGTTTACAGGTTTACAGGCTGTTACTGATGGAAAAATAATGTACAAGCTGCCTGTGTATTTATACAGTTGCACTGGGACAGGAGGTTTTCAATATTTTCAGTAAGAGAAGATCAAGAGTTCTGCTAATTACTACACAGTGCTGCAATAAGCACCAAGATGTAATTTTGTGTCTTAAAACTCAAAGCATGGTGCTCAAGAGAAAAATGAAGCACATGCTGTCATTTATTAAACTTTCAGAAGCTTGTAAAAGGGCTTTCCATTCTCAAGTCACTTGGCATTACAAAATCACCTGCTCTGCAGAACAGGCAATGCACATCTTTTGATCCTGAAGGTCACGTTAAGTCAGCCAAACCCTGGTGGCTTTGAGTGTCGAGCAGGGATTTTCCCTCGATTCCCACAGCTGTGGCACTTTCCTGGCATGTCTGCTGGTGTGGCTCTCCTATGGAAAGGAGGGCCAAGGTCCCCTGCCTGGCCACTCCTGTCCCTCCAATGCACATGACACACTCAAATTGCAAAGACATTTCCCATGCTAACTGCACACAAACCCCGAGGCATAAAGCCAGGCTTATTCCTGCGGCCCAGCTGGAAACAGTTGGGCTCTTCTGGTTCAAATCACTGCATCTCCTTGTGAAGTGGAATGTCTGCAAGCCTCCCCACGTAACCACAGACCCAACTTACCTGTGCTTAAGAGCAGCAGCACTTTCATTATGGTGTACTCCTCAAAGCTGAGCTGCAGGCGCACGAACTGCAGGCTGATCTGGTGCATGCCCTGGCACAGCTCGAACATCGCCGACTGGCGCATCCGCTCCCTGCAGAGACAGGGGAACAACGTCCACAGCATAAACACGGGAGGGCTCAGCCTGCAGGGGCATCACCTGGCCTCCCCCCTGCCCCTGCACCCCATGCTGAGTGCACTTTGCTACCTGGCACACCACAGAAAAGGAACTGCAGCAAAAGTAACTGGGGTTTTATACGCTGATGGTGTTAATGAACTGGCAAAAACATTTCAGAATCCATTTGAATTGTCAGTGTTTGCTCAGCTCTGCCCTGGCTGATGGAAATGTGCCTGCTGGAGAGGTCAGAGCTCGTGCAACAGGGGAACCTACACCCATGCATGCTCGAGATGATACACTCCCCTATCAGTTGACATCTCCTGTTCAAACACTGAAATATTCAAAAATAATGTGTTTTTTTTCCTCAAAGCGTAATCTAAAATAAGCTGGAATAAAGGAGTATATAAAAAAAGGAACTCATTCATTAACACAAACTTCTGCCTGCTAAACCAAAAAATAATTAGGATATATCCAGATAACTTTTTTTTCTTTAAAAACAGTTTTGTAAATTTCACTTCAGACCTTCTCTCTCTTCTCTGAGGCAATCCTAGGCTAAGATCTCCTGCCCAAGTTTCAGGCAGAATTAGTTAGAATTTTGCTAAACTTCTGAAGCTGCCACCCCAAACCACAGCAGCTACAGCAGAGAGTCATTGATAATTGCCTGTCTCAGCAGAACTGTGATATTTGTGTGTGTGTACATGCAGGTATGTAGACAAGGCCCTAGAACTGTTCAGTGACCACTAATTTTCTTTTTTTCAGTTGCTCAAAACCAATTCCCTGTATTTCTTCTAACATTTTTTCGCATAATTGGGGAACTGGAGGGAACTGGATGAAGTTCAGCTCATTATTTTAACCAAGCAACTGCTTTTTCAAATATACAAATTGGCTGGTGAAAGAGAAGAATCATACTGTGTGCAAACAAAGACTGACATAATCTTCCTGGTGTTTTATTTCACTACTGCCAGAGCAATTTTATTTTCCTCCTTAATACTAATAAAGTGGACTCCCCATTGTTAGATGGGCTCTGCACTTTTCCCCTGCTCCACCCTCTTTTCTTGAGACTAAGAACTTCCAGCTTCTTTTTTTTTTCCATTTGAAATTAAATTTAATAGTAGGAGCAATGCCATATGTACTTGTTTTTATTATGCACCATGGACGGCTCCCAGGAGGCTCTGAAGTCAAAAGGCGAATGATTAATAAAGGACATTTGTATTTTAAAAAAAATACATGTTAAAGTCTATCTCAGATGGCCAGAGACAGCAGCACTCTGGATGTTTTGTCTCAGGTTTCTTATGCTTCCTTTTTGTTTTGGGTTTTTGGTGGTTTTTTTGTGGCAAAACACTCTCTGTGCAAGTTAACTGTAAAAGAGTTGACTCAAAACCTTGATTTTTTATGTTGCATTGCACTTTTTGTTTCATCCAAATTTTTCTGCCTTTTGTTTTTCTTTGTACTTGTTTTGCTTACATATGATTGCCTAAATAGAAGCATTTCAGTTATAGTCAGGGTTTTTTTTGGTTAGTTATTTCTTTCAATCTTTTAAATATTCATTCTTTTATCTACTTACAAATATTGATCTCTAGGCTTACCCTCAAGGAAAACCTGATGGCACTGTTTGTACTGAGATAAAATTATGCACAGAATGAGTTGCTAAGTAATTTGTTTCATATACAGCAAACTCATAATTTCAAATCAGTTTGCCACCTGAAAAATCAATTAAGTTGATTTATTACTTATTTACAAAATATTACTAACTGAAAATTATGTTAGTTAATTCATGACTCTAATGAAAGATAAGCATTTTGTGTGAGTTTACAGTATTCAACTTTGTATTTGGTTTTCAAGCTACACTCTGTAGGGTAAGAGGGTTTTGAAAAATTCAGATGCTGACATCACAGATATCCAATACCTTGAGAGTAGCAACAAAATAAAGCAATATAAATATGATAAAAGCAAAGAGGCACAGAGAAATTAAGGCACATCAACATAACATGAACAAAGTTATTTTTTCCTTACCAAACATGTCAGCTAAGAATAAATGCCATCAAGTCATCAAAAATGCCTTTACCATCACGAGGAAAAAGTAAAACAAACTTTTATGTTTCAAAAAAAAAGAGAGATTAAAAAAAAGGCAAAACCCAACCAACCACATCCAGCCCCAGCTCTGACAAAGCATCTGAGCCTCTCAGCATGGCAAACAGAGGCTGTGAAGATCTGGGATATAAGGGCATGTATCTTTATGGGGACATTTAAGAAGGTAAGTACATTTAAGCAATAAAAGGCGTGGAGCCAAAGCTCTGAATCCGCTATTTGGATACGCATTCAGAAGTGGTGTCATTAGCTCAGTTTAGCTTAATCCTCCTTCATAATAATTCGCTTTAAACTTTACACCTTAAGTTAATCCATCTTAAGTTCCCTGAGTGTCTCCTTACAGGCTTAAAGTAATGCCTGGCTCACATTCTGTCTGACCTTTCCTGCAGCCCTGTGGATGGGCAGGGTGTCCAGCCAGTCCCTCTGCTGCCACCAGCCTCTTCCCACTGCTCTGCCCCGTTCCCATCTACTCCTGCACAGCCTCTCTGGCCGCCTGCTGCCAACTGGTCACTGATTTGCTCATCACATCCCCACTGGAAATGAACTGCTGCTGCATTTTCCTCCTTTGTTTGGGAGGAGACACCTCCTTTTCCCACTTTTGCTGGGAAAGCCTGGCACCTCCACTGCCTCGGTGGGAAGCGAGGTTTTGCTCCTGCCACTGAGTTTCTCTCAATGAACTGCAGCACACCCAGTTGATGACCCACATCACCCAGCTACAACAGATATGCAGGATTTCACCCCAGGAGAGCAGGGATGGTTTGAGGAAACCGTTTAAGACAAGGCATCCTAAATACCAAACCAGTCATATATCTCATAATAAATACCCTTATGTGATCTCCACAGAAACCAAGCAGCCACATCAAAACCTGTGAAACTACAGGCATGCTGAACAGAAACAGCTTGTTATGAATAAGTAACTCCTCATTTATGAAGTCATCACAAAGCCTAGTATCATAAATCTCCTCACTGAGGATGGAAACTGCAACTCAACTGACCGTAACCAAAAAGAGGAACCCACGCAGCAAGAAATATTCACTGATAGGCGAAACTCAGCCCCAAACCAAACCTGATACCACGTTTTATTTACTTTCTCATGGGTACTATTCAAAGCTTCAGCACAAGGCTTCTTCCTAAATTAGACAGGGAAGTGAAGAAAGAGAAAGCTGTGGTGGGTGTGTTGAGGTTTCATCAGGATTTAAGTGATTTGCTGATAATCCCAGGGAAAAACTGGCCAAGGCATCCCCTTTCACAGCACCTCAGAGGAACAAAAATGCACCTGACTTAGCCCCTAGGCCTCTGCAGTCCAGAAAAGGCCTAGGAAAAGACCAAGAAAGATTTGTAGCAAAACTCTGATGTCAAAGATAGTTTTTGTGTCTTCTGATTTCACACTTTTCATCACTGTAAGAACTATTTCCAATTTTATAACCGAGAGCCTTTTCCTTGCTAGAAAAAAATCTGTATCCATTTGAAGGTTGTCCACCAATTAAACTGATTTCAGGGACCTTCAGAAAGCACTTTACACTGTAACAAAACCAAACCAAACAACCAATCAAAGAAATGCAGCCCAACTAGAAAACCTGCCAAAGGCCTGAAAGTCAAAACCTGTTTGGAAGCCTCCCGAAACAAGGCATGATTTCTCTCATGCCAAAAGAAGTCAGTTTGGACTTGACAGAGAGAGGAGTAAAAACACCACCAGACACCTTGAGGGCAAGGCAGAGATGCTATGGATAAAGAGGGAAAAAGACCAGGACATGGTATTATAAAAAGCCTTGCTCAGTGGCTCAAACCGTCTAATCAGAAAAGCCTTGGCCTGAATTATCTCACCTGCCTTAGGAGGGCTTTCTTGGCTGGGAAAAAGCTTTGAGGTTCTTGGGGAAAGAAAAATACACATATTATTGCCACAACAATCAACTGTCTCTTGAGGGAGTATTTTACTCCAACAGCTCTAACACGTGGTGACAGAATGCCACTACCTGAACCAATTCTTCTGTGCACAGGGGCAGGAAACACTGAGCATCCCTCTGCTCACTGGACTGCACCCAGACACTGGTAATCCCATCTTGAAGCCATTAAAAATGCCACTAAAGTCAATCATACTGGAGCAGCCTCATTAAATTAACACACTGATCAAAATCCAAGCCAAAATTCAATTGTGACTTTTCATTTAGTACTTATTTTTTATTCAGCACTTTCTAATCTGTGCTTACTCTGCAAGCCACAGCAGAAAGAAACAAAACATACTCCCTTCAACACTTTGCCTTCACCTCCTAAAGCAAAGCTTTAGAGTCATCTCCTTCCAGGAAGGCAAAAATGTCTCTTACCTTGCACCAATGGCCAATTTGAGCTCTGCCAAACCCAGGACAAAACAGTGACTGGACCCAGGACCACCAGTGGTGAACACTGATAATCAGACAAGGACAATAATTTCACATTAAAACAGATCTACAGACATTAAGCTGCTATTTTGTGGCCTTTTGCCACCCAGGCAACTGGCAATTTTTAAATTCAACTTGGCAATTTTAAATTGAATTTATAGAAGTCAAGTCTGAAAATCAGTTTTCTCACAAGAAAATTGTCATGATGGCCCTAGAGAATACCATCCCAGATAACTGATACTAAGAAATTTAGAGCTGCTTTAAAAATTCCAGCCAAGTGTACTCCTGTTATGGGCCTATCAACAAAGGAATTGGCAACAGCCCATGGATAATGATTGCCAAAGGAGAGTTTCAGCTCTCTAACAGAGAACTTGTGATAAAATCCAACTTAATAATCACCCAGTTATGTAACCCTAAAATTCCAAGAAC
This sequence comes from Notiomystis cincta, assembly GCA_013398075.1. Classification (NCBI taxonomy): domain Eukaryota; kingdom Metazoa; phylum Chordata; class Aves; order Passeriformes; family Notiomystidae; genus Notiomystis; species Notiomystis cincta. The sequence continues at coordinate 198,940 of VZRX01014346.1, forward strand.
ATCAATAGCAAAAACCCCCAAGTATATGATGGTATTAACAGTTAATTATGCACTTAGCAGAATGCTGATACCAAATACTCTCTTTTGGTTTGCATTTGCATTTCAAAAGAGGCAAATCACAGTTTAAATGAGAAAATACATAATTATGCCTTTACCAACATGCTTTTTCAATAACACGTTCAATAATAAGTGATGAGAATGTACACATGACAATAAATACCCCATTTCAAAGTTCATCAGAGAAAGATACTGAGAGCCAGAAAAGGTGCCCATTAGGTATTGTTTTACACATCCATTCTGCCAGGGCTCATTGTCACTAGCAGTGGTTCATCAACAAAATTACTGCTATATTCCACATGCAGCAGCAGTTCTCCTTTTATGCCAACAATGCCTCAAAAATTAAGACTTTGCTCATGCTGTCACTCCAAGCCTGGTATTTTCTGGAAGTCAACTGAGGCACATCTTCCTCTCATGCCAGTTTAGAAAAGCGACTTCCTGGTTTTTGTTTTGCTCATATTTAACTCTACAGGGGAAGTAGCAGAAGAAAGCACTGTACATGTGAAAGGCATTTGGAGATGCCAGCAAACAGCTCATCAATGTGCAGGAAGATTAAAGCAGCACCACATTCAGACACTTGCAAGGAACAAACCTCTATTCTAAGACCTTGACAGAAGCGAGAAGAAACCCTCCCAAAATGCTTGTGGATGTCCCAAGGTCATGTTGAGACAATACCAGGAGAGCATAATTATGGTCTATGCTAAATGTAAAGTCATTGGGCAAGTCTTCATACTGAAGTCGTAAAAACTGACAGTCAAATCCTTTTGAACGCATCACAAGCTGGAAACCTACCAGAACATCCACTGGGCCAACTGATGAGTAAGATGAAAATGAAGCATTTGAGAAAGATCAGAAAAGTTAAATAAAATCTTTGCATCAATGCTCTCTAGAGAGGAGCCCAGTAAGGCTCTGCATCACTCTCCCTTTTCAGTAAGCAAGTGTGAGAAATAGTTTCAGATTCAAGTGTGAGTAGAAGAGGGTTTAGAAAGAAAAAAAAATACAGTAAAATGAATAGTAATAAATCACCAAGACCAGATGGCATCCATCCACGAGCTGTAAAGCAACTTAAATACGGAACTGCTGAACTACTAACTGTGCTGTGCAGCTTATTGCTTAAATTGCCCTTATAAAAGTCGAGGAAAGTGACAAACGTGACTGATTTCTTAAAATGGGTCTGAGAGTGGGAAGGGAGCACTAGAGACCAGAGGCTAGTAAGCTCCAGTTCTATATCGAGCAGAACCACTGAAATAGGAGCATGAATTGATAAATAAACATGCTGTGAGGGAAGCAAGTCAGCCCAACTCTGGCAGAGAGAGGTCACTCTCACGACTCTGCAAGGGCACTCTGACGATAGCACGAGGATGTTCTGGTGGATCCAGGCGACGTCTGCACGACGGAAATGCTTTGCACATGCCAGGTCTAGCTGCATCCCACAGCCATATGGGGTGAGACCTAAGCAAACACCAACCCTCTCCTCCTCCTCCTCTCCCCTGCCCTGGTTTCCACACAAAGGAAACTGGGGCATGCAGCTTGGGTATGGGCTCTACTAAATTCTGTCAGCGTGCCAGCGTGGGTAATTACTGGTCTAGGACCTGCACACTGCCTTGCATCAGGAGGTATGGGAGGATGCAATCACAGCAGGGTTGGATTTTAAAGCTATTAAAAAGATCTCCTGAAAGCTCTTAAAGAGAGCTTAGGGATAAGGAGGTCCTCTCTTCATGGATCATTCGCAGCTTAAAAACAGGAGACCAAGGGTAGTAACAAATGGACATCTCTCACGAGCAATGGAGGTCACCACAGAAGTCTCACAGAGCTCCACGCAGGGCCTGGGCTGGGAACTGTGCTCATACATCATGTGAGAAAAATCAGACCTCTGGAGGTGACAGAGCTTGCTGATGACTCCAGATGATGAAATCAGGAGCTGCCTGTGAAAGACCACTGAAAAATCCTGCTGGCTGACAAAATGGAAGGTGAAAATCACTAATTGGACCCTGTGGACAGTATTCTATGCAACCATCTCCCACCACACACACAAAATAACTGGATTAACAAACATCTCACAATAAAGAATCCTAGGTATAACTTGAGGCATTTCTGCCTTTGAAAATGCTTGCCCAGTGTTCGTCAAAAAAAGCAAAGATGAGGGAAAAGAGTCGAGAGCAAGAGAGAAATTGTAATTTTGCTGCTGCATCCGCTGTGCTCTGAACCCAGCATGTCGGTCTGGTCTCCTCCCAAAATTAATACAAAGCATGGAGGGAGGAGCTAAGGATGGCCAGGGATGGCAGACAACTGATACACAAGGGGAGGTCAAATTGACTTACTGATTGTTCAGCTCACAGAAGAAACAGGACTTGATGGACACCTAAGTGATAAATAGCACACATGGGATGAGAAGGATTAAATCCACTATCACTGCAAACACAGGAATGAAGTGGCCTTTAAAAACATCTCCAACAAACAAATATAAATTAAACTGCAGCAGCAACTACCACAGAACATTTTAGATATCAAGATCATAAATGTATTCAAAGAGGTAATAGGCAAATTCACAAAGACACAGAAGGGTTATTAAGCTCAGCTGTCCGAATGCAGGCTCACATTCAGAAAGTACCTAAATTATTGCTAGAATGGGCAAATGAGAAGCCCCTTGTCCGGATGTTAAACTATTTTTGTCCAATTTAAAGGATGACAAACTGTGCTAGAGGGACAGTTTCTGACATTCCCACATTCTTACAGGTCTCCTGTTTTCCTTTATAGCTTCCCAGTTTGAACCAAAACACTCCAGAACTTGAAGAGGTGTTTAGAGGCATTAAAAGGCAGAGCCTTTAGAAATTTATGCAAAAAACCCAAATCTATTGCTTTGCCCAACCAATGACCTATTTACAAAGAAAAGAAGCCCAAAATAAAGACTTGGAAAATCTAGTCTGAAGCATGTTGCATCTATTATGTGCAGGTATGACAGCAGTTTTCCCAAATTTCATTTTCTGTCTGCACTGGCTGTGGGCTGGGTATGTAACAAAATCCCTTTACGTACTTCTCTGGATGGGAATTCAGCCACACTTTATGAAAAAGTAAACAGTAGTAACAATGTGTGTAAAAAATTTATTGATGAAGATACTCACTTCCCACTGCACTGATGCTTTGCATGAATGCAGCATTCCTCACCAAAATAATATGTGCAAGCAAAAGGAGGGCTTGCTGACCTTTTAATAAGACCAGGGATTGCACACACGATTTATCACAAAGAATGAACACTGACAACTCCTACCAACTCTGGTTGTGGCAATAATAATTAAAAATGAGGGATTTTGGAGACTGCCAGATGACAGAGATTACAAAAATGTACCTATATTTAGAAACTACAGAATTAACAGATTGCAAGAGAAAACAAAAGGGTTAACAGCCATCATCCTGCAAAACATAAAAGCGAAAAACTAATAATTTAAATAATAAGAGAAGTTACTTATTGGCTTTATCACCATTCACAGATGATCTAACTAATCATCCCCTCCAAGCCCTGAGGTATATGAGGTTAAATAATTTTTTTTTTAAAAGTGTTTTTAAATATTCAGCTTATTTTATTACTTTATCTCCCTGCTGTTACCATAGAAATCAGAATACCAGGAAGACTTACAGGCTTCAGCACTGAAAGGGCACAGAGAGGCTGCTGCATCCTTGCACTGCCTTATGCAACACCAAATCCTAATGGTCCCAGCTTCCACAAGCATATTATGAGGGGATTTAGGAATGTAATGAAAATGTTATTTACTAAGAAAATATACATGATTATTAAATGCAGATTTTTAATACAATCTTAGCTGTTCATCTGAGCTATGACTTAATTCTTAATTTAATTTTACAGCTTTCCTCAATGTTACAAAATCATCTTCCCATCCACATCCCATGACAACACTAGCAAAGAAACTTCCTAGAAATCCCCTTGTACTGAAGCTGTTTTTCCTGCCCCTCTCTATCTCATCTTTCTCATTTGAAAAGTGTATTCTGTATTGTTCAGCTATTGCCAATATCAACACTTGTCTCCTTCTAAATTTAAAAACTTCACACTTGGGCAATTATCAAAGGCATAGCATGCTTGCAATACTACATTTTTATTTTACTGAGAGCAAAATCTTACACTTTAAAGGATGTGTTTATATTAATTTGCAGTAAACTTTTTTAGTTTGTTAAAACCCCTTTACACATATAGTACGTATTTTTTTAAAAAATAAAAAATTTATATACATTCATCAGTATATTCTGCTCTTAATGTTTTGTACATAACATTCAGTAAAGTGCAGCCTCTACTGAAACCTTTTTACTGTAAGGACTGAGCTGTGTAAGAGCTAATACAATCACTCCAGAGATGGAAAATGACATAACTGATCCAAATGCTTGTGAAAACTCGCCCTAGTTTTAAACTCAGTTTTTCAAGTTCAATAATTTTGGAATTTTGGGTACCTCATGCAATGCCTAGTGCTGGTTTTCATTAGGCAAACCCTCAAGTCCTTGACTAGGCTAAACAACAAATGACAGAATGAAGTGCAATTGGCCAGGAAATTCAGAACCTGCACACTTCTGCACCTATGATTTATTCTTTATGCTGCAGATGACAAACTGAGAAAAATCAAAGGAGCAAAAAAAACAACAGCACATTAGTCATGCAGTGCGTTTGCAAAATACTCTTGAAATATTGATGCTGTACTTTAACGTACTAAAGAGTCTCCAAAAGTGTGTCTCAGAATCACTGAACTCTCTCACATCTCAGTGATGTATCCCACATCACTGCTGTTTTACAGACAGGGAAGGCCAGAATAGTAAATAAGGTAATTTGGGTGAATTTGCTAAAAATAGGAAATTATTCTGGTATCTTTTCAGACGTCTTTGCAGATTCAGAAATCTACAAAGAGACCATGTTAAACCTAAAAGCAAAAAATAAATCAAGACCTGTGGAGGAATTCCAGGGTTGGGCCATCTCCTCTGGGGTTTTATGCCAGCACAAACCAATACAGAGAGGAGGAGCAGGGCTTGAGTTTTAATATTCATCATCAATGCCATCAGCTGTGTTTTTGCCTTATGGAGAAATAAGAAGCCACCATGCATCTTCCTTAGGGGAAGGAATGGATAAGCAGTACAGCTTGCCATGAGGGATGCAGTTTCTGCCTTCCAGGGGGAGGAGGAGATGTGCTGGGAGCACAAGCCATGGCCCCAAAGGCAGCCCATGTCCCACCGCTCCCACTGGTTTCCCACGCTGTGTGAGTGAGGATCCCTGCCACTCTGTGTCTTGGCTCCTGCTGGGTTTCTGTTGGCAGTGCTGCACTCATAAATGCTTTTTATTACTTCCTGAGCCTCTGAAAGGTTGCCAGCCAGTGCCCTGACTTAATGTATGGGTGGAAGCAGATACCTGGGATGTTGTCACCAGTAGCCGGCGGGACAGCAACTGCCTGAGCCCGTTAAAACCTGAGCAAAAAGGAGCATCCCTTTGCCTTTCTCTGGAATTTAGGCATCTGACTTCTGCACTGCAAAGACAGAAACTCCTACTTTTGAAAAGCTGGGCTCATCAGATTTCTTGTAGACACAAACTGTCATGCCACCTCTTTTCAAAAATGTTGAGGACTTTTCCCTCAAAAGGGCACAGCCAGGGAAAAAGTTCTATGACAAATTCATCCAGTAAGGGAAAGACCAATGGAAGTCGTAACTAACTTCCCTACATTCCAGAATCATGTCTTAAAAATCCTGCTTAAGGCTGCTCCCTGTAGTAAAGAATTCATTTTGCAAAGCTCCAGCCAGAATCTCACAAAAATAAGCTGGCATTACAAACCGTGGGGTTTTGTACATCCCTTGCTTTGTTCTTGCACCATTCCAGCCAGCACTGCTTGGTTTTCTGCTTTCAGTTGTGTATGATTTTACCCATTTCCTGCCCTGGACTTAAATTATCCATGCATGTGTCTGCCTCAGGTTGAATTAGATTAAAAATTTTTAGCTAAAGTATTTGGTTAAATCTTAAAGAGAAATTGTCTCCCTCCTTTGACTTAAATAAACAATAGACTTTTTCTTGCAGGATTTCTGTTACTTTTGCAGAAAAGTAACTGAAAAACTGAAAAGTCTCAGAGGTTAGGGTTTGAATTAGGGACGGTCTTCTGCCATGTCTTAAGAAAATCTTCCCCATTAGTATCTCTGTTCTCCCAAATCCCTAGACCCATTCCAGGTAAGGCTTCCTCAGTGACAACAAATGAAGAAAAACCTCCAAGAGTCTCTCACTACATAATCCTTACATCTCATCCAACCTGATCAAAGGAGTCACTTGGGAAAAATATTGCAGGATAGCATAACATAAGGGTTTTATTAAGGATAAAGTCTTCAAAGTGTGTACCCAAAAGGCTTAAAACTATGATTTCACGGACCACCTTCATTTTGGAATTTTGCAACTTCTTGAATTTGAGTTTGCACAGCCTACAAACAACTTCAACACCTTTTGAGTGTTACCCCATATGCAGCAGTCATTCTTTAAGAGTGTTTACCCTCAATAGGAATCATGTGGTGTCGTGTGTGACGCCTTCTAAAGACGCACTGTGGATTAAAACCAAAGTTGTATCCACAGAATATTAGCTTTGATCACAACTACTACGATACAGAAGAAATGGATTAAAAAACTGCACAAGCCATAACTTAGAGAAACATGACATAAACCACACTTGTCTATTTTATGCCTCTTTTCAGGTTGTTTTTTAGGCATTTCTGTCACAGGCTGAGCAGCCATTTTGTTATCCCTCAGTTAAAATCTTCGTGTTCAGTTGAGCCCAATTAAACCAATGGAATATATGCCTGAACCATAAAGACAAACAGTACACTTAATTTGATATGTAGCATGACTAAATGAAGGTGGACAAATATTTCCAGTCTTCCACAAGCCTAACAGGAAATCAAAGCACGTATGAGTAGGGAGGCATTTTGCACTGTATTTATACAATCAAAGTTGCATTTAACAGCTATTAACAACAGGGATCCTCATTTGTTATTGGCCTTGTTTACAGGCCTTCAGAACAAGAAAGAAAACAAGATCATATATCATGGCCCTCCAGAAACATTACAACTTCCTTTTATTCACAGTAGTTAAGAGTAAACGGAAAATTCATTTAACGTAAAACAAAGCCACATAATTCCACTAATGCCAACCTCTACTTTCACTCCTTTTTAACTGTTCATTGAAGAAAATGCTGAACCCTCTGGGGCACCAAGGGCCTGGTCAGGGACATTTATTATTTTTTCTTGCATAGAAATGGGAAATGACCTCTCCAGACACAATATGAAAAAACAGCAAGAAAATCTTGGCCAGGTGATAACAGAAATGTAGCTCTCTCGAGCCAGCAGAAGGAAAGGCATTGTAAAGCATCCCCCTTTCATTCTGCATCAATTAATAAATGTCCTAAAATGCCAAGGGCAGTAAAACACTGAGAAAGTTTCACCAAGTAAACCTCAGGGAGGTCTCATAAACCCTGTGGCACAGAAACAAAGGCCAGTGCTTATAATTACACAGCACATTTCCAAGTTCATGGTACTCAAAAAGTACAGGTAAGACCAGCCTTCAGCCATTTCAGAGCAAAGCTTCAAAGCACTACACAAACAGGAATACATAATGTATTTGGTATTATGGCAATGGTTTCTACACTGAACTGTATTGGCTGGCTTGTACAATTCAAGGAAAAGCACTGCATCTCTGAACTTAGAATCACAAACCAGCAGCTTGGGTGGGACCTCTGGTGGCCTCAAGTCCAGCCCCCTGTTCCCTGCAGAGCTAATTCTGAAGTTGGAGCAGGCTGCTTGGGCCTTTGCCCAGTGAAGGCTTGGACATCTTCTGAGACAGAGACTCCAAGGTGTCTCTGGGCACCCGCTCGGCTGTTTCACCATCTCGTTAGGAAATGTCTTCTCCTGCACCCCAGGAGGCAGGGTGTTGTTCCAAACTTGGGATCACAAGCTCTAATTCTTCCACTGAGCACCTCCATGAAGAGCCAGACTTCATCTTTTCTACAACTCATCAGGAAGCCAAAGGCTGCAATAAATCCGCACTGCACCATCAGGTTCCTCGCTGTCCCAGTCAGCCCTGACCACCTTGGCCAACCTCCACTGGTTCTCTGCAGTTTCTCAACAACTCCCCTTTGCCAGAGAGCCCTAAGCTTGGACTCCAAATGCAATCTCAACCACCATCCTGAGTGGCAACAGGAGAAACTGGGAACAAATGTCTGCTGTGATGCCCACTGAGTGTGAAACACGATTAAAGTGAGAAACCCCTTCCTGTTCGATGGATGTGTCCATTACTGTTTCAGAGTGAACACTACTCTTTCACCTCCAAGGAAATTTCTTGCCCTGATTAGCTACTTCAAACCCCTTGTCCCCCTCTCACATCTCCTTGCAATTTTTTTTTCTCTATTTAGAAGCAATTGCCTTCTCTCTGCAATGAGTATATTGCCAAATACGCAGGAGACCAGACCACTGTCTCACATACATCTCAGGTTTGGGATGTTTTAATCTTGCACTCCTTTTTCCAACTGGATCCCTACCTCAACCTCAGTATACTCTACAGACACCTATCTTCAAGGCTTGCAGCATGAAACTCAGAATTGATCTCAAATTTTCAATGTTGCTTCTAGCTGCAGTATAACAAGAGCAAGCAATATACACACTTTTATTTGCAAGCAGGATTGATTTCTGTGTCCAATAAATTCTGACCCCTTGACTGACTTTCTTGAGATGAGGTAAAGCTGCTTTCATGTTTGAACTTTTAGTCTGCATTCCCCCAGGAGAACTAAACTCTTCAAAGTTCACATTTTCACTTAGCTACAGATACCTTTTTTTTTTCCTGTGACAATTCTCTAATGTTCAAATCATAATGGAGGTGCTTTCAACAAGGAAAATGGCTGACACTACATTTTCAGGCATATGCAGTAAATCACTAGTTCCCCATCTTAAAAAAAAAAAAAGCCAAACCAAAAAAAAACCCCAAACTAAACAATCCTTCTTTGATATTGCTCAAGGCTTTGGGACCCATCTTATACTCATTAATTATTTAGGAATTCCTAAATCAAAGACAGACTATTAAGATGGACAGCAACAAAGCATCTTTTCCAAGAAAAAGATTTCAGAATGCATCAGGAGATTGAGTGGTAAGTTATTTTTTTGTTAATTCTTTTCCTGTTTTTTTTTTTTGTTTCCCCAAGTGCACCCATATCCTATTGACTATGTCTCCTTTTTACCTCTAGAAAAAAACCACAACCTTGTGGGATAAGCAAATGATGCAAGCCCCATTTGACTGCCTGTGCATTTACTTAGATTTTTGACTTTACTGTCTTGTAATAAACACTGGGAGAATGCAACAGAAATTAAATTATAGTCATCAAAAGCAAAGCACTAAACACACACAAACATAAAATATGAAGGAACACATACTCAGATGGAATGGTTGATCCTTCTTTTTGTCTGAATGCATCATAAAAGAAGTTATGTTTCATTACTGAAAAAACATTTTGGCTTCTTTCACGGTTGCAAAGAAGGGTAATTAAGACTGTCAAGAAAACACATTGAACAGCTGTATATTGTTAACAAAAGCACCATTATATGACTGCTCTGAAAAACCCCAGTAATTTAAACATTCACATTTCCTAGAAGTTGGATATTTTTCCAAGCTCCAGTAGATACCAAAAAATGTTCTTTTCTATAAATTGTGGTTGTGTATCAGTCACATTTCAAACCAGTGGGATAGTCCTAGTTTGAGAACACATCCCCATACATAAGGAGAAGTGGACAGCAATAATCAAAGCTTTGGCAGTTGAAATGTGAGTCACTGAAAAAAAAAATTAAAATTTCACCTGCTTTTTAAGGCAGAATTAGCCAAAATTTTCTTAGACTGCAAATCTAATTCCTGAAAAAACCAAATAAAGACAGTAATCCTTCCAGCCTGCACTGAAAAGGGCCATTAAGGAATACTTACTCATCGAAGATCAGGTCTGGAGCAAAATAGAGGAACTGGCTGTTTGTATGTTTGTACGACCTCCAACTCAAGGCAAACGATGACAGACACATCCATGAATACTGAATTAAAGTAATTTGGTCCTCGAGAGGCAAGTTTCTAAATCCTAGAGATCAAACCAGAAAATACCCATGAACTACAAGGGCTGGTCAAACCATCACCAAACACATTGCTTACTACTTTTCTAGCATTCGCAAACAAGAGCAACACTCCCACTTTGGAAAAAATAAAACCGTAATTTTTCCTTCCAGTGACAAAACATGTTTTCTTCTTAAAAGGCTATTATTGAAAATGAAAGCTTTTTAAATATCAATCACAGACAAATGAAACAAACATTACATAAAATAAGAAGAAAACCCAACTATCTTCTCGCAGATGTTCATCTCACAACCCTCAATTGCGGGTTTTTTCAACAAAGTCCATGGATTCAAGATGCAATTTGTCAAGGAAATAGTTCTTTGAGCTAAAAGAAACAGTGAAGGAAATAGTTCTTTGAGCTAAAAGAAACTGAAGTGCCATCTCCCCGGATGACTCACGGTCCTACCTGGAAGTATCTTTGCCCACTTCACCACCTGAATCATCTGCTTGCCAGCCAGGCGGTTTAAGGTGGAGAGCAGGTACTCCGCTGTGTCCGGCTTCGAGCTGTCGTATCCCGCGTACACGATCTCCGGTTCAATGCTTTCAAGGATCTTCACAGGCGAGGGAGTGAGTGCTGGTGAGATAGCAGACATGTGGGGGACGAGTGCGGTGTTGACAGAGGGCTCGGTCACGGGCGCGATGTACGTCGTCCCTTCCTCGGGGCTCTGCGGGGGTGGCTGCTGCCGCTGCTGGGGCTGCTCCTCGTGCATCCCTTTCAATTTCCCCAACTTTTTGGACTTCCGGGCTGCGAAGATGAGCAGCGTAAGAAACAAGTCAGTACAGAAAGTCAGCAAACCCCTGGGCTTTAGCTAGGGAATGGAAGCCGAAGGAAGTATAATCTCAGAGTTCTTAAGCTAAACAGGCACAGGATCTTAAGAAATATCGCACTGCCTGCAGCATTGTCAGCCTGCAAAAGGGACCAAAAGACACCTATAAGCTCATTTTCACTGCTTCACTAGATGTTTTTATACACGACAGCACGTCCAGTATCTGCCTGCCTACAGACATGCATAAACCATCCTAGTTTTTGTGGTCAGTGCCACCTAAACATTTCAGAACGGTAATCACTTATCCCCTACAAGGCTGCAGTTCATGTTCTCCATTGCATTTGCTCATCAAAAGAAATCTGCACAGTATCAGCAGACCCAGAGCCCTCCTAAGCTTTTGCCTCTACTTGAAATGTAGTCGATCCATTTTGAACAGGCCAAGTTAGTCAAGTCCCCCTGCTTTTGCTGCTTTGATACGTCCACAACAGCTTTGTCCCCTTCTCTTGAGTAATTCTCAAATAATGCTTAAATATTTATCCCCTTACAGAAGAAAGGCTGACCCTCATGTAACACCTTTCTCACTGCTATCAATCAACATGTCTCTGATGATTTGCTTTCCCTTTTCTTTTGATCTCCTTCTTTTTTTCCCCCTTTAATGCTACCATCTCTAGTTTTCATTACAAAGTAGTCTTAGAAGCCAGCAACGCTATGGAGCTTCCTCTCCTTGAAGAGAGGCCAGCCATTCCCTGTAGGTTGCTTTCCCAACTTTGCCATAGTATGAGGAAAGAATTGAAATTAAAAATCAAGACAATTCTGTTAAAAACGCACCCACAAAGAACCAAAGCAAAAGCCCATCACCACTCTTTTTGCAATAGGGAAACATAACAACAACAACAAAAAAATCTTTACAATCAATAAATAATGAACTACATTTAAGTGTTCGCGGCTCTTTCAGAATAACTTCTCTCAAATATAGTCTTTCTTATCTATCTGGACACAGCTAAAACCCTTGTCTGGACTTTTATTTTCCTGTCTCAATTCTTACAACATTCCTTTTACTGTCATCAGTAAATATAAGCCTATCTCACTCCCACTTGGAATACCACAGCAAATAATCCCTTCCTAGTCCATATCCTTTCCAAGGTTTACCTCCTCAAGTTTTTCCCATCATTGATTCCCCTCCCTTATCTTTCCTTAAATTTAACTCCTTTTCTGCAGTTCTGGGATCCTTTCTAGACAACCTCCACCTCACCACTCCTCTTCTCCAAAATGTTCACTTCCACTGCAGCTCAGCATGCCATGCCACTGCCTCCTGGGAAGCTTTCAAAGCTTGCTCGATGTGCTTGTTCCTGCTCCTCTGATTTACAGTGCAGAAACTCCCCAACGAGACCCACAGAACCACCTCACTACTCTTCCACAGACCAATGTTTTTAGAAACGCCCCCTCAACAGTGGAGCTGCTGCTGCCCTCAGACCATTTCTGGTGACAGCAGCCATTAATGTTTCAGTTTCCCTGACACTGAGGCTGCCTGCCCAGAGCCAGCGGCTGGGAATGAGCGAGGCAGGATACAGACGCCCAGGGTCCAGGACAATGCACACCCAAGTGCAACAATAGCCTGTTGTTTTCCACACTTCCTTGCCAGGACAGTACCTTGAACTCAGAGGAGATGGTTCATCCCAAGATTCAATGGAAAAAATTATTTATTAGGGTAAACATAAGGCACTGCTACAGCAAACAGTGATGTTACTACTCATACACAAGATCTTGGAAGTGCCTAAAGAGATGCTCTTGACTATGGTGTTCAAAAGATGAATAAAATTCACTGCTACTGCAGCACATCCCGCAAGGAGCGGGGAGTCCAAAATCCCAGCATCAGTTTGTAGTTGTTTCCATCACACCATGAAGGATCTTCCTGGCTGATCTCAGCACCCACAACCCTCAGGTAGCCTACAGAGAACTTCAGAGATCTTTGTTTAACCTTCATCACGTTTCCTTCTGAGAGCTGGAGGAAATTAGGTGAAGGAAATTAATTTCAGTGATTCACCTATGGGATATATGTTTGCTTTTGAGAATTCCTTATTTTCTCCATGCCTGCAGACATACAGACCAAGTAAAGCAAGCTGAATTTTTTAATAAAAGGATTGAATATGCAAATAAAACTGTACAGCTTCTAATAAAATGTAAAGTTCTTTTGTTCAGCTAACCACATCTACTTAAAAACTTCCCAATTATCAAAAGCATTAGCACAGGTTACATAGTAATAGCTGTCCATAAGGAAGAGGCAAGACAAGTACCTGTCAGCAAAGGTTTCACTGCAGCTTATTCTGTCTCAAGACACAGGAATTGTAAGAAGATCCTTCTAAAAGTCAGTTCAAATCCTATTTCTTACTTTTCTATTATGAAATTCTTAAAGAGCTCATTCAAATGACGAGGCACAACCAAAGGATTTTTTTATCCTCTGGTGAATCAAGTTACATGGATACGACATCCATTCTTCAAGATGCCATTTTCAAATCTACGACCCAAAAATCCATTTTACAAAGCAGTAGCTGATAATTTTGCTAAACAAGCATTTTCCTCACTCTGCAAAATAAAACAGAGGGAGTTACAGGCAAAGCAGACAGCCCTGGAAGGTTCAGTCCTGAAAAGTAAATGAAAATGCAGTTGTTCCCCATTTGGTGCAGTTGTACCTACATGAGGATGTCCTGGTGAAATCACTGTGAGCACTACATAAAGTTTGCATTTATCTTAAAAAGGCAAAGCTAGACTTACAGATTTTTCAACAAAATAAATCCCAAAAGTGAAACAACAATGAGCAAGCTCAGCTGAATGTCTGTTGATGAGTTAACTAGACACCGAAAACAGTTTAAAAACAAGCCTGAAGTAGTGGATAGAGATTAATGTTTGCTACTATTATTCATCAAGTTTATCAGGCACTATTTTTTTTCCCTGTTATCAAAACAAGACTAAAAATAAAGAACTCTACACATCTTTCATGTTTGCAGAGGTTTGCAGAGGCAAAAAAATGTGTTTGCACCATAACTACAGCAGAATAAAAAAAAGTGTTGGTTTTCCAACTCCATCAAGTATCTTGCAGCACAGATAACTGATCATATACTTAAGACAGAAGTTTGTATGTTCTATTTTCCAAGAGTTTTTTATTAAAAGAAAAAAAAATAACATTCTTCCACATATAAAACTGGCATAAAAATGTGTTTTAGTTTCATTTTCTTCCATTATAATGCCTTTAAAATAAAGCTGAGAAAAACATTACTGCTTGACAGTCATGTTTACAGTGAAGAAAACTGTATTTTTCATTTGGCTTCATGCCAGTGCTGTAGCTCAACTGGTTTGGTAACTCCCACAGAAACCAACAAGTAAAGATTAAACACAAACTGAGCAGTACATACTCCGAGTCACTCTTTAAAAGCTGTTTTTCACATTTGCTCTCTCACTCCAATACCAACTACAAAATTGACTAATGCACCTCTGAATGGGAGGGTAAAAGCCATGCTCATCAGGATTACTCCCTGGAAATGCTCAAGAAATCCCTGACTCTCCACACAGACCAGGGGATGGAGCAAGTATGGGGCATTTCAAGTGACAAAGCTGAAGTCTGAAGCCTGTCTGGGATTAGGACAAGAGTTTCATCCAAACAGCTGTGCAGCAGTGACTGGAGGTCTTCTTGCCCTTCTGTTCAGTGTTATTGCAGCCAGAATATGATATTATAGTTCTCTTATTTTTATATCACCCGAGACAGAGTAATATGTGAAGAAAATCAAACAACAGAGAAAGATATCGCAGATATACCTGAGGTTAAAATCTCAAATACCTGTCATGACTTTTGTTGAGTATTTTAGGTGGTCCTTATCTTCCAATTAAAAAAAAAAAAAAGGTGAAATATTTGAAAAGTCACAAACCTGGATTTTAAAAAGGCACTTCCAACAGCCATTCTCCATAGCTCTAACAATAAATTACATTATAATAGAGGAACAAATAAGCCACAAGTCAGTTGGACATCTGGTTCCTTAGTATTGACCCTTCACATGGAAGTCTCCTGTCACCAAGCTGAAACAGGGATCCTGCCATCTCAGAGTTTTTGTGCCATCTGTAAAATGCTGAATAAGTTTCTAGTCATCTGCTACAGGGAATGCCACACTAAGTCCAATAACAGGACATTTATCTGGATGTGGCCCTATTGTAAACTGGCTTTGGAATACAAATTAATGCAAGCATCAGCTACAAATCTATGGCATTCTTGAATCTTAGAGTTTGAGGGTTTAGTGTAGTTACAAGATAGGTAAACTACTATACTCTTTTTAAAAATATCATAGTAAACTTACACATGCATACAAGCTGGGTCTAGAGGGAGATAATACATGAAGGTTACATATATAATATACTGCCTTTGTGCCTAAGAAATATACATAAATTAAGTTATGGACTCCACACACTCAATCAGTAGTTTTCATAGGCTTAAAATTAATAATTTTCATTGCACTACTCTTAAAAAAATGGGATCTAGAAATGTCAAAGAACGAAATGTTTTTAATAGTAGATAAACCCCCATAAATATTATTATTTAATTCAGTAGATTTCTAAGAGGTAATATCTTGTTTGTAGAACTGTGGCAGTGTTCAAATTTAGCAAATGACCAACATAAAAATGCTCTGCAGATTCATGCTCGCTTCCAGTACTCTGAAAGTAAAAAGGTAAACTAAATCTGAAGTTCAGAAAATTAGCTGTAGTTCCATGTAGGGTGAATTACAAGATTTGTGATGACAATCCCCTGGAATCTAAATTTACTTTTTTTAAAAGATGGTATTCAGAGCTTCCCTTGAAGTCCATCAGAAAAACATTTATTGTTTGTATACCTAAAGACATAATTTAGATGACTAAGATCTTTATTTAATTACATATATAAAACTCTGCCAGAGCCAGGACCAAACTGATCCTGACCCGAGAGATCTTTATTTTATTTATGTTGCAGGACATATTTGAATCCATAAGGAATATCAAAAGCATCTTGTAAGAACCTATGCCACCTCTAGTGCAAAGAAGAGAACATCAGTGGAGGAAGAGGAGGAGCCAGAATGGACACAGCAGAGGACACAAACAGTGGTGGAGATTTTAAAAAGGTGTCAAGGAGAAGAGAAAGCAGCAACTGGGGTAAACATACAAAACAGATATGGGGAAGGGTGTGAAAATCACTATATGAACTTCAAACGAGGTATAATTTGGGATTATTTCCAAGAGTGTGCCATACCCCTAGTGGTCTAGGCAGCCTGAGGACAGACAATTTGCTGTAAAACAACCCCCCTGTGAGCACCTCGAAGTGTGCTGGCTCTGTACCCACACCAGTGAACACCTGCATTCAAACACTTGGGCTCCTCCATTCCAAACTCCGGTGCCTGAGCTCTGCACCTGAGCTACAACCACCTCCTCCTTCCCAACCTCCACAGCTGCCAGCTTTCTCCCTTCCACCCCGTGACAAATGCTTGAGGGTTTCCTTCCACAACCTGCCACTGCCACCTGCCTCTTCTCTCCAAAAACAGCCTCCAGGACCTTGCTGCACCACAGTTGCCAAAGGTGCCAATTCTCCCCTCGAGGTAGCTCTGACTCAAGGCAGCCTCTTCTCTGAGCCCTCACCCAGCGCCTCCACTTTTGTACAGATAAATGCTCCATCAAAATGCCACTTTTCCCTCTTCTGAATCTTTTCATCATGTTTGCCTGGTGACTTTGCCTCACTTACTTCAATGAGCTGACATCTGTTCTCATTAGCTATTTTACTGCTACCACAAATAGTGTTTTCCCTTCCCCCAAATCTGTTGTATCTTGACATGAAAATTTTGAGCTATCTTTGTACAGACGTTTTTTCACTTAGTTGTCTAGCACAATGGGAATGAGATTTTGCTGAGAAATTTCTAGACAATAATACAGACTTCATATATACACACACACATATGCCTGGAAATGCATGGAAAAAAGTGAAAAGCAGTAATGTGAACAAGATCTTACAGCATCATCCCATTTTCCCTACAAAGCACACTCAGGCACACTTCTTTCCTTCCAGAAACACAGAAGGAACAACCAAGACAGGACCCTAAAGCTTCCATAAAACCCATTACCCACTTTGGGGAAGCAAACCACTGATTTTTAGGTAGCTCCAGAGGACAAAGAACCTCTAAAAGTGAGCCCAAGTGTAAGAATCATAGAATATCCTGACCTGGAAGGGGCCCACAAGGATCCATGAGTGCAACTCCTGTTGTGCCATGTGTGAGAAGAAGGATCAGGTACAAACCTGGGAGGCACATGGACCAGCAGATGAGTCACTGCTTTAACTGGACAGACCAAGGGGAGGAAGAAAATGAAAAACAACTACTGAAGCAGGGACAACTTGTACAGGGACTTAAAAGGAGAGCACAGAATTACTTTATCATGTAAGACACACTGCCAGAACTCTTGCAAAGCAGAGGCCTTTCAAGGGTGATTTCTGCAGTGGCATTTGGGATATGCAGAAGAGACCCAGTAGTCTGTCTCAATGTGCAAAGAAAGGAGGACTGCAGCTGGTGAGGAAGAAAACAAAGGTCCTAGGATCACATGGCAAAATAAACTTTAAAATCTGTTTCTGACAGCTGTGACCCAGAGGAAAAAGTGATAGAAAATGCTATCACTTGCTGTTAAGCCTGAGGAATCAGTAGTCAAATTAACAAAGCAAAGGAAGTTTCCTAATTTCTTATCCTCCACTGGCAGAAATAAGTTTTTATTGGACAATAAGCTCAAATCCAATGACTGAATTCAGTTGAATGAAATGGAAAGCATAACTGAAACAATGACATAGTTTGGCATACTGCTTACTTATTATTAAATAGCACTTCATCTGACAGGACTGGACAGCTTAAAGACAAGGAGTAAACATGCATAAAGTCTCATCTATGGAAATGGCACATTTTATTTGCCTTTGGTCAGACCCTGCAAAGAGCCAGGACAATCCATAAGTGCAATTCTTACTCTTGGTTTACATTTGGATACCAAAAAGAGAGGTGCAGCACAAATGGAAGAAAGAGGTTCTGATGTACATTTTAATAGCAATTGTGTACTATTGTCATTATGTTCACCTGGATATATTTTGGTTCTTTATTCTAGTTGGATTTAAACTCCTACTAAAACAGACTGCAACTAGGTAAATATTACTTTGGTTACTTATAGAACAACCTCAGAAGTGTTTGCATTTTGCTTTGTTTGGAACAGATTCTAATAAATGCTACAGTGCAATGCTGCTCAAGCACAGGCCTGTAGAGCACAGAAACAATATACCTGAAGGGGTTTGTCCTATAGCCCTGAGCAGGATCTACTGTACTTTGTCCAACTCAGTATGGTATTAATCTCCAATAAAGGGAATCCCAGAATATGCCACATCTTCCTCCAACATCCAACCACTCAGTGTTCTGTCAACATCTCCAATGTTGCATCATTTTCTTCTGCAGTACAGTTGATTTCTCTCCATCATTCACCCAGTGGCCATAAAGAACAATTTAGCATTCCTGTTGTCTTTTACATCACTTTTTGCATTGAAAAACTGGTATCATGACCTTAAAGTCTCTCCCTTCTACACTAACATGAAATGGGTTTCTTTGACTCTTTCTTTCTTTTTTCCTAAGCATCTTATTATCCTTCCTTGGCCAGTTTCTAATCTGTATAAACCTTTCTTCAGGCACGTGATATGAAATTTCAGGAAGGAAGATTCAGTTTACATCTTAAAGGAACCTTTCTAAATGTAAAGACCTGATGTGAACAAAACCAGAAGGGGACACAGTAGATACAAGTAGATACTTCTGGACAAGTCCCAGAAGAGATGAGAGACTGGTCCTTCACTTCACAAGGGTACCACAGGGACTGCAATCCCACCAACTGGTGCAGGAACACTCATGACAATTTTGCAAGGCTGCACCATCCCCACCACCCTGCCCAGAAGTGCTGGAACTAGACACAATCATCAGGCCCACACTTGCCAGCTCTGACAAGAAATAGAGTGATTCCTTGGCATCACAAAAGACTTTCCTATTTTTGCAACAATTTTACCTTGCTGACTCTAAGTTTAACCCACACTCATCACACAACAGTGCTCCTTTCCCCCCTGCAGTTCCTCAGCAGCTGCTCTCAGGTATCCCATTTCTCCATGCCTCAACTTGCACTTCTCAACATCCCAGTCTGCACTGTACCAAAAATGCCATCACATTGGTTTCTTATATACAATTGAAGATGCTTCTGAGTTCTGATCCAAATCAGAATGCACATTTACATATTTACTCTCATATTTACATGTTATACAATAATGATTACAATTACTACTAGATCCTCAACTGGACCCTACCTCAGATGTCCTTCCAGTATAACAAGAAATCACTCAGAAAGAACACTATTTTGAATAATTACATGCCCAATTAATGAGAAATCTTATCATATTTTAATGAGAAATCCACATTTTCTTCTGATTACACTGATGGCTTGAGAGACTGAGCAGTGAAGTGCAAACACCTGCAGGGAGGTGGCATCTCACACCAGGGCTTGCACACAGCAGTTGTCCCAGAAAACTTCAAGTGAAAGCCCAGACCAAATCTCGCCTGTTTTGAGGTCTGACTCCATGATGAAGCTCACTGTCTCACCTGTCCAGCATGTGGGACAGTGATGAGCACAGCAATTAAGAAGGAAAGGCACCAGGGAGTGTTTGGGTAAGAGACAGAAGGAATTATTCCCTTTTTGAGTTGAGTTTCAGGCTAAGCATTCATGAAGAGATGGCGGACAAAAGTGACAAAAGAAAGCTGAGATCCAAAGTGCATTTTACAGGAATATTTAGGTTGTCAGGGAAAATGTCTAACACATTTGCTTGTTTCTCAGCAATCCTCAAAGTGATAATTAAATGAAAAATAACAGTTTCATAGGGGTACTCCTCCCTGTGTGGGAACAACTTTCACCAAATGCCAATTAGTGGCTTCCTGTTAAAATCAAATCAAGCTGGTTTTGATAAAGCTTTTTAATGAGAAATGGCTAAAGTATGAAAATTTCCCCCACATATATTTCATATTAAATCCCAAAATGACATAACACAATCTCATATCTAATGTTTTTGATATATAAAACTCTCTCTTGTACTTCTTCATTAATTTCAAAAGAAATGTATTTACTAAATATTTAAATCATCCAATAAACAAAGCCTTAAAAAAGCTTACAAAAGTAAATTATAATGTTGATGAAAGCCAATCTTAATCAGTCCTTTTCAGATGCTCCCAAAACTCATTTTTTACTGATTATTTATTCATTCTTCAAGTGTATGGCAAATTCAAAAATTTTTGAGCTAAGAGTTGTCTACTAAATGCATCAGTGGTTTTGATTATTCTATTTGACATCAAATAAAGACAAGTAGTAAAATGTCAACAACAAATGTGAAGAGGAGACCACCTACAACTCCAAGACACCTGTAGGAATGAAACACCAGCAGCTTGAACTGAGAGCATTGGTAATAATTTGATTAAAAAGAAAGTTAAGGAAACTTTGGAGAACAGATTTTGACTGTACCAGACTGAATACTCTTGGCTATGGTCGCTGGTTTCTGCCTTGTGCCAAGTGACAACGTTCCTCCCAAGACACCCATTCTCATCCAACCTTCTGCAGGCACTCCTCATCCAAGTCTTCCCTCTTGCTTTTATTTGGGTTGATACCCAGTGTTCCATGTCTGTTACATGATTTTTGTGCCCTTCATCCTGATCACAACACGGTGAAACCCTGACAGACATTTACCACGTATAAAACCTTGTATTAACATTGGAGACACAGGTTCTCAAGAGTGTTTCAGAGTCCTTCAAAACCCAACTCTGCCACAGCACCTCTCGTTCCACATCTTGAATGCTCAGACTTCCAGTCCATGCTAAGGAGTGCTTCATTTTTGTTCTTGCTAGAACTACACAAAGTGCTGCCCCTTCCCTTTCTGTGGTCTTCCTGGGTATGCCATTATCACATTCCCACTTGATTTTTTTCCCCCCAGCAACAAAACTTTTGAGACTGTCTCCTCATGTGTACGACTTTCATAATTCAGTTTTTATCAACTCACATTTCTCTCAAATGACCTTATTCCTAATATACTGAATATTGCTGGTCTGTCTCTCGTCTTCTAGAAATTATCTACCCCACTTCCAGAACAGCAACATTACCTGTGAAATACAACCTGTCTGTTTATCTTCTGCTGTCATCTTGGCCATATTTTTCACCATCTAGTTCATGATTAGTCATTAAAAAAAGAAAAAGGAGTATAACCCTGTTAATCTCCTGCTTCAATAAATCACACTGAACATTAGTGAAAACACTCTGTATGTAATATCAACCATTTTTCTGGGGCAATGGCAAATCTCTAATGTTACCCATTTGTATGATCTGGGAAAGTTGATGGCAGAGAACCACAAAAGCACACAGACCACCAGCCCAATATTTGCAGGAATATGTGTACTGAGTGGCTCAGAAATGCTCCATCCAGTGCCTTCACCTTGCCTACCTCTTTGTTCAACACCAGCTTCTTGCTGCTGTGTATTTCTAAGGCTTAAATGTGCTCAGCATTCCCTTCATAACCTGCTGGGAAATGTTCTGTCTACTGCCATGGAACTCCGAGGGCTGCTTTTCGAGCCAGGTATGCTTGACACACCTCACACTTATTTTAGCAAAACGAAGATACTAAAAATGGAAAGCCATGCACTTGGGAATTGATGGGGGGG
>VZRX01014346.1:220698-241055 GCA_013398075.1 Notiomystis cincta
GGGGAAAGCAGGAAATAAAATTCAAAACAAAACCCACAATTCGGCATTGTGAGCCCACCCTACTTTGGCCAAGATTATTGCAAGCATTGCAAGTTAAATCTTCATGCCCTGTTAGTCAGGTGGAAACTCTCTGAAGCAAGGCTTGGGGAAAGCCAAAAGGACAAGTTCCTCCTGCTCCTACAGCTTCTGTCAGTGATGGGGAAGTGGGTAACGGAAACACATCATCACAGACCACAGGGGCAGGTTTCAAATGGGCTCTGGTGACAACCAGCAGCTCTGGAAAAAGAGGAACAGGAGACACAGGCAGGTTTTCACAGCAAAGACTACTCTTTTACTGTGAGGAAGAGTAAAAAGGATATGAACTTACAGCACTGTGGAAGGAAGCTGTAATAATAATATCACTGTGGAAGTGATAATTTGGTGATTCAGGAAGAAACAAAACTTCTCCAAGAGCTGCATGTAGCAACTCTCAGAAATGCTGAAAATCTTCCTCTGAGAAAACTGTGATCACCCATCCTGTGTTTTGAACCAAAGCAAAGCATCATGTACAGACTATGAACCTCTGGGGAAAGAGCAACCTCTGAGCCTATACAGGAGCACTGTACAGCCAAAAAGAGACAACACCCCCAGAGCCTGTGTGCACAGCACTGCTGCAGGACACGAGGCTGGCTGGGACACAGACTCCCAGCAGGAGCCCAGAAGGGATGCAGCTCCTTTGCAAGGATGGCAACCAAGGGTGCTGCACCTTGAATGGTACAATGGGGAGTCCAACAGACAGAACAGGGAAGTCTGGAGCCCAGCAGCCCCATGCCAAAAGCATAAAAGGCTGTTCCTGGAGGAAGGACAAATGCTGCTGGCAGCTGGGCGCTTGTAGAAGGGAGAGCTGGAATCAGGAAAACGTGAGAAAACAAAGCATGAAGCTGATTAGGAGTTTGATCAGGGACTGCTGGATGTGAGTTGTGGGCTCTTGGACCACTGCAGAGAGTCTCTTCCAGCTGCCTTCACATATGGAAAAAAATCATCAGCAAAATTCCAAGTACAAGGATGCACTTTCAATACAGCTTTTAATCAGTGCCTGAAAGATTACTCTGACATTACCAGTCCTCTTCAAACTTCTGCATTTTTAACCATCACTCACAAATAACTTCTTAATAGTTGAGGCATGTGACTGTTCTCATAGTCATCTACAATATTCAAGAACCACAGAACCATTTAGGGTTGGAAAAGATCCTTGAGTCCAGTCATTAACCCAACACTGCCAAGTTCACCACTAAACCATGTCTCTAAGCACCAGATCTACATGTTTCCTAAAGGAAAACATCCTTCCCTAGGCAGCCTCTTCCAATGCTTGATGGCCCTTTCAGTGGAGAAACTTTCCCTAATATCCAAGCATTCCATTCATTAGGATGATTCAAGTTGGAAAGTGAGAGGACCACACCAAGAGCAGGGCAAGGGCAGTCCACATGGAGTAAGATGGACACAAAAGCAGGAAAAGTTAATTGCTGAATAAATTGGTTTGTATAAGACCTTCAACAGCAGGTTTATAAGCAACAGTCAAATTATCTATTACTTATTATTATTTATTACTTACTTAAATATTTATTTTTTACTTGCTTATTACTTAAATATTATTATTTATTACTTAAAGGTCTTTTCCAGCCTGCTGGCCTTTTGAAAGAACTAATAAAAACCCAGCTGAATGTTCACGCTAAAAAATTATTGACTGGATTCCCTCAGAAGAAAATGTTACATAATAAATGCAAATAAAAATGCATTAAAGTTAATGGCATTTCAAAATACTTTGCAGTTAAAGTTTAAATGAAAAATAAAATTTAATCACACGTATACCTCAAATTGCTTGTGTCTTACACAAAGGGGTTTATTTTCCTTTAAAATTTCTGAAATCTTGGTTAGTAGAAAATCTTAAAGAAAACTAAGAGGATACACTTTTGCTGTATTTAGGTTTCCTCCAAGTTTTCAGATTTATTCTCTTTCTTTTTTTCTCAAAAAGACAGGAAAAATGATAACATAAACCACATAAGCTCCAGTAACTGAAAATAATACTGCAATTTAAAACCCTACTAGTATGAGTTATTAAACAGAAAATAGAAAGCTGGGCAAAAACGTGAAGTACTGTATCTTATTCCTGGTTATCTTAATTAACCTATTTTTCAGATTATTGAAATATCTCAGTGTATAAGAAATAAGTGTATCTGCCAGTGAAGCCTACAAATCACACCCAGCATCTTGTGCACGAAGTGTCTTACGTATGTAAATGTATGCGGACCCAAGACTTGGATTTCACAGGCAACCTCTGCAGACAGAATGATGAACTGTAATTCGCAAGGTGAAATCCATTTTATGTCCCTTCCAGATCCAAAGGGTCCCCGAGCAAGCTGCTTCTCACTGCTGTGCGAGACCAATGCCGGGAAGTCTCGCCAGTGTTTCACAGGGGAGCTGGGGCAGGGAAGGATTCCAGCCCTGCATGGTACCGATCTTCCTACACTTTTTTGTCCTCTCTGCATGTATGGCACATCCATGGCAGAAGAGGGAGCTCCTCTGATCATGCAGCACGGGGAGGGAGGCCTGGTCCCTCGCCCACATCAGAGGGGTGAGCACCAACCTGCCAAGCAAAGGGAGGCGGCGGCTGCCTCGAGTGGCAGCACACAAAACATTCCCCTTCTCCAGGCTTCAGCACGCAGCATTAACGGCGGGAGGCCGTGTGCGGGTGCAGGACACCTCCCAGGGGCTGCTGCCTCACGGGGTGCAGCCGGTGGTGGTGTAAGACCCCCTGCCAAGCACCAGCTGGGACTGGGGGTCTCACGGTGACACCCTCTGGGTGCTCCCAGCAGGACAGACACAAGCGAGGAGCAGCAGCGCGAGGTGGGCGCCAAGCGGAACCGCCTCGCGCGAGAGCCTCGCCAAATCCGATCACAGCGGATGCTGGGAGAGACTTCCCAAATCCGTGAAGTCGTTCTGGTCCGTAATTAACTGGAAATTAATTACAGAATCTTGAAAAGAGCATAAACCAAAATTGGGCCAGCATACCTTCATAGTGCAGTTGCTCACTCTGAATCTCTTCCAACAATTAAGCCTAGCATATGTCACTGGAGTTAAAAAATAAGATAACAAAACAACAAACAAAATATGATTCCTAAAAAAGTTTTGGAGTCCTACTTTCAAAGGGGGATATGGCTGTCTCTAGAGCACACACATACCTTCTAGAAACGAGAAGGATGATTTAACATGATACTTGGCAACTTCAGCTTTGCAGAAATTACAGGTTGCCGATGCTTCTTATAAAATCAAAACAAAAATCGAGAAAATAACATAATTAGGTAAATTATTTGCTGACTTGATGAATAATTTTCTAAAGATTATTAAAGGATGTAAGAGCTTGGAAAATGCTCCAATTTTTCAACAAACAAAACAAGGAGGTAAACAATAAAACTGCCAAATTATTTTGGCTGAGCATTCACAAAAAGGTGTATTTTGTATCACTGAATTACATGTATTTTTTTACAAGGTGCCTAATCATGGAACGCTGCCACCAGTCAAAATAATATTTTTTTTTAATTTAGAAAAAAAATTAGCATGCTCAGAAGTAGAAGATATGCCATCAAAACGAACTGAAAAGACTGAGAGAGCACAAAAGCACTCTACTATTTAAAAAATTTTGAGAAAGAATATTACCGAAAGAGGGGAAAAAAAAAACCCTAAATAAAAGATCAGTAGATTAATCGGAGATTGCACAAAAATGTGCTGCAGGAAACATGGAACACTATTTCTGATTGGCAGTTTTCCATTACAGAGATTAGTATCTTTAGTAAGAGCAGGAAGACAATCTCAAACTGTCAAATTACAAAATTTGCTTCATAACCTCCCTATTTCAGTAAGTGGGAGGAGCTGGCTGGGGGCAGGCTGGGGTCCTTCACTCCCATCTGTACATGGGGAGAGTGGCAAAGGACAGTCAAGTTCTTTTCCAGCCCATGAGAGACAGGACCTTGTTCCCTAGTGCAACATTTCTTCTAGATTGGCTGGAGGTTTGGTGTTTTTTTTTCTTTAAATGAGGGAATAAAACATCATAGTTACGTATAAGTGGAAAATAAATGCCCATGGTTTCAGAAACTTTCAGACATTTCAGCCCTGAGCTATGCTGACAACCCTTTTGCATATCATCTTCCTCTATTTCTCATGAACCAAGCACATCAGCACCTCTAATACAATTTGGGATTTCTTTTTACATTTGCTTTCCTTTGGAGGGTGAGAGCTGAGCTTGGCCCTACTGCACCAGGAGCACAGTGCAGCGTGACACAGCTACAGAAAGTACTAAGCTGCAAAGAGAACTTCAAACTAAATGGCATTTATAAATTCATTTTTCTCCAGCTCCTTACTGACATTCTACCTAATAAAATACTTGCCCATTTTGCCTGCAAGTCCAATCTAGAAACAGGCAAAAGCCCATTTTTACTGGAGTAGTCTGTATGCTTGGCAAAACTGGGCTGACCACATGAAACTACAGTGTATCTTCACAATATGACCTTACTCATTCTCTTTAAGCATAATATGAAAGAAAAAGTTATTTAGTACCGAACCTTGGCACTTTATATGAAAAAAATCACTGTTTTCAAATATGAATTAATATCTCTTTTTGTCATTTCCACCTCCATTTTTTTGTGATGATCTCCACCATATCAGATACATCCTGCAACAGCACACGGAAGCTCCCAAAACTCAGGCTGTGCCTCTCCTCTGTGGATGGCCAATGCAGAGCTCACCACTGGAGACAGATGGCCTAAGCAGAGAAAAATCCTTAAGCTCCCAGCATTTCCTGCCAGATCTGGGCTGGCCCAAAGGATGGAAGGTCCATCAGCATGATCTGGGAGCCCTTAGGGCTCTCTAAATAGTAATGCTGCCTCTGGGCTGCAAGTGCTTTACCTCTCTCTGGCAGCCCTCCCCTCTCCCTCCAACCTGCCCTTTCCCTCTTGGACCAAGCAGAAGGCACTGCAGTGCATAGAAATCCAGAACTGTCCCCCCTCCATCTCATTCATGGTAGTGATGGAAAGACCTTCTTTATGATGTTTTAGTCACTTTACATGGCATAAAGGGATCAAATCAGGAGCAAGAACTTCACCTGAAGCTTCTCTATGTGATGAAAATCACTGAAACAGCTAAACTGCAAAGCTCAGCTGTGTGCCAGCTGTGCACTGCACAGGCAGACTTGGTCTTCCAGGTCATAGAACCACAGACTCATTAAAGTTGGGAATAAACCTCTAAGAATATCGAGTTCAACTGCTAGCCCAGCACTGCCAAGTCCATCACTAAGCCTTGTCCCCAAGCGTCACATGTGCAAGTTTTTTGAACACTTCCAGGGATGCTAATTCCACCCTAGCCAGCCCATTCCAGTGTCTGACCAACCTTTCAGTCAATTCTCAAATCCAATCTAAACCTTTCCTGGCACAACCTAAGGCCATTTTCCTTCATCCTGTAACTTGTTTCATGGGAGAAGAGATAGACTGACCTTGCTACACCCTCCTTTCATGAAGTTGTAGAGAGTGATAAGGCCTCCCCTGAGCCTCCTTTTCTAAGGAGTTAAACAAGCCCAGCTCTCTCAGCCACCCCTCATCCAACTTGTGTTCCAAACTCTTCACTACTTTCATTGCCCTTCTCTGGACTCCACCCCTCAATGTCTTTCTTGTAGTGAGGGGCCCAAAGCTGCAATAAACACAGATCACAATTTATGATTTCCAGCAGTCTACGAAGCTCCAACAACAGGAAAGATTTTTTTGGCATTGCAGCCAATAATTACAAAAAAAAAAGAAAAAAGAAAAAAAAATAAGGAAAAAAAAGAAGCAACTCCATCTAGCAAAGTTTCCCTCCTGCCTTGCTTTTCTGCAGAGGACATCATGTGAACACATCCTATGAAACCTGCCTGGACATCATAGGGATGACCTCATGACATTGCAGATGAAGTGTCCTGTGCTGCTGTCTCCTAAGGTTCTCAAGCCCTGGGTTTCGCCAGAGCTCCACTGGCACTGCATGGGGCACATCCAAGGAGGATGCCTCACAGCTGCCAGCAGGATGCAGCAACATTCCCAGCACTCCAGGGAGCTGACCTTCCTGCTCCACAACAATTTTTAGTGCTGGCTTTTTGGGATGAAGGAGCTGCTACCATGGAGCTCCTGTTTCATCAAACAAAGGCATTCTGCTTCCCTTGCTAGGCTGAACAGCGCAGATCAAAATCAAGGAAAAGCTGTCACCTCCCCAGCATGCCACAATCTGGCCTTGCTTCCCCTTGGGAAAAGGAAATAAGGGGCCTGGGGCACAACACAGTATCTCAAATTTGAGAAAGGGGTGGAAAGAGAGCCTAACAGGGCTACTCTCTCTGAAAAAGTAAGGTGTGGCTTGTTTGCGTATTTCTGCCAGGAGACAAGACAGAAAAAGAAGTCTGGGAGGTAGGAAAAGGTGGCAGGAAGGAACCAGGATTTTGCATATAACCTATGAAAGACAAAGCATCTCAATCTGTAGAGCTAAACTCTGCTTCCAGAAGAATAGGTCCAGGAAGACTAAAAATGAATTTTGAGATAGGGAGGAATTAATGTGACCGTGTTATAATTTTCTGTACGGTGAAAATACTCTAAGGGAAGGGTAACTCTGTATGTCAGGGGAAAGACCTGCAGCAGTATCCAAACCCCTGTTCAAGACAAAATCATAAACATAGGAGTAGTGGGGAAAAGGCATTTGTAATAGCATTTGCTCAGATGATGACTTGAGACAGAACACCCATTGAAGCACAGCCAGAAACATGTAGCCATTACCAGAGAAGAATGAAAACAACAGAAAAAAACTATTATAAATTTTATTATCATACTGTTTTCAGTATGCTTTTGATAATTAATAAGAAAGTATTTTGCCTTGTTGTTATTGGTATATGAACAATGTAGTACCATCATCAAAATTATTATGTCCTTACAGTCACAGAAATAAATCAATAAAAATGCTGAATAAGCAACAAAGAAGTTGAGAGGTTTCACTATGTGGGAATTTGCTTTTGTGATGGTGTAATGTGTTTTTCAGTATTCAAGAAAATGTTCATCAAAAACAAAAAAATCCCATGCAATACTTGAAACCTTAACATTTTTAGCTTATGGTATTCTACTAAAATTACTGTCATCATAAAACACCCACTTTTCTTTTTCTGTGCCATAAAATACGTACCTCCAAACCCCAATTTAGAATGACAAAAGAGTTTATCAGCTGTTAAGCACGTCTTCAGGATAATCCCACCTTAGAACTTTTGAGATTATGCAGCTGCCAGAACTATAAAAAGGCTGCACATTTCCAATGTTTTCACCTCATCAAATTAAGAGACCAAACTATTAATATCCTGCTTACCTCCTAAATTCATTCCAGCTTGCAGACATTTCTGTAATCGACAGGCTGGGCAGTTCTTCCTCCGAATCTTATCAATTATACAGTCGTTCCTTCCCGCACACAGGTAATTGTGCTGGCCTGAATGAACCAAAAGTAAAATGCATTATTACAAGATGTATTTACATAATTCCAATTTGTTCTTCTCTGCTGTTTTGCACTCATTTCGAGATTCTTATTAATGAAGATATTTCATATTCCATTCTTTACTCTTTCCAAATGATCTTGGTGAGTTGTCAGGGGCCTTTATTATGAGCATCTCTTCTTTTTAATTTGGGAAGGAGTTTGATGTCACTCTCAGGAGAGATCTCGTTCCTTTTTTTTTCCCAAACAGGACTGGAAATTTTCTTCTACTAAGAAACAAACAATTGCTTTGAGTTTTTTCAGATCTTCTTAGGTGTGCTGTATCACAAAGCAGTCTGACAGCTCTAAGTTTGGGTACATTCTCATGCTCAAGAAGTTCAGGATATAAAGTAGAAATACAGAGGTTAACTTTCCCAATATACTCCACTCTCTTCAACCAGGCTTAAATCACAACTGTATACAGAAGCACTACTGAAGAGATAGCAGGTATTTAATGCAGGAGGGAAATACATGGCGACCAGGGAAACAGGCTGGCATTTGAGAACTTGGAGACTCAAAAGGCATTTTGCTCCATGGGAGGAACACAGGTGGAGTAAACCAATGCAGTGTCTCAGGCAAAGGCACTACCATGTGGCCTTTTCAAAGCCTGTGCCTGAATATGACATGGAAGAACAATGGAAGGCGTGAGGGGTTGGTTGAGTGTGATAGCAGAAGCGAGGGGAGATTATTTTAGCTGCCTTGACCCAGAGGTGATACAAGGGACCTGGGGTGGCCAGAACAAAAGTGCAGAAACCCAAGAGATGTGCAAATAAAGGTGAAGTCAATGACCAAAGCAAGCAGCAGCTGTGGAAGAGGAGGGGAAGCCCAGGAAGAAGTCAGGAGCAGAGCTGCACTGGAATGGGCAGGGGCCGACACGCAGGGAGAGGGAATGGAGATGTAGCTGCATAAGGAGACAGAGCTGCTGGAGGACAAGAGGCATAAAATGTGTCTGCCAAGCTATTCTCCACAATACTCACATGCTTCCTAGGGAAAGATAAAGAGAATATTCATGGGACACAGGAGACCTGGCTTATGCTTTGGGCTCTTTCAGGAATTTGCCTTAAAACTTCAGCTAAGTAATTTTCTATCTCTGCAGCTGTCTTCCTTTCAGCTTTACAATATTATCTAGACAGTGAACTGAAACTTGGGATGTTTCTTGAATCTATTCTGAGCATCTCATGCAAAGAAACTGATCTCATCTGAGTGAGTGAAGTGTTAGTGTAGTATCACAAAGCTATCATCATTTAGATAATGCTTTAGATGTTTAAAGACCAAGCAGATGGGCAAATAAGGGTTTTATTAAGGGACTTTACCTAGCACTGTGACACAGATGAACAAGAACAAAACTTCAGCAAAATAATTCAAGAGTAAGTTACATCAGGCATAAAATCAAGTTGTACAATGTAGTGACAGCACCAGGATCTATCAGCTGGCCTTTAAGCAGGCCTGCTGAACAAGAAAATGAAAAAGTTGCCTGCTAATCACAAAATGAAAACCTGGGTATCACACAATGATACAACTGGTTTATTTTGTGCTGTGAGCTATACAAAAACAGACACAAAAGAGAAGAGTCAACTTAATTCTTCTTTATGTTTTTGCTCTGAACTGATTTGAGCACATTCCCTAAAGAATCATCATGCAGACAGCATGGAAGTAACATAAGATGAGAAAACAAAAGCATTTAAAATTATGATATACAGCGTAAAGGCAGTTTGTATGCCCTTACAAATACTGGCATATAATACTTTTTTTTTCATGGGGAGAAGGGAAAAATGGTTATTTTCTGCCAGGAATGCAGGTATACTTGCTCAGTACTCATACAATGTCCTTTGTACATCAGACTACTGCAATACCATTTTTAGGCTTCCACAGGCGGGTGCAGGCTATTAATAAGACAAGGCAGCTCCAACACTGCAAAATGAACCCCTTTGCAGAACTACCCTGAAGGCAGTTTGTGCTAAAAAAATGTATACCTGTTAAGTCAACATTTTTCACTACTGCTTTAAAAATCTAATGGGTTTAATAAAAAAGTTACCATTTATGCACTCCAGCATAATTACTTTGGTTGCATTTTTAAACGTTGTGGAAGCTTTTGATTCCAACACTGTCACAATGTCACTTCCTAAGAAATATTCCCACAACAGCAGAATATTCCATAAATCACCCTTCAAATGCTTTAGGTAGTCTGCAGTTATTGCTTTCTGACCTATCTACTCTAGATCAAACATTTTCAGAAAATATAACTTAGTCAACGTTCATCAATTTTTGAATCGTGCATCTCTGAGTACTAATATATGATACAAAATCTGTAACTAGGAAGAATAGTAATAAAATCTATTTCTAGTAAGCAAAGCAAAGGTCTTTCCAAACAGCAAACATCATCTTCTCAATTTTTTAATTTCTAAAAATTTCTAAAAAAACCGCAGTCATCATAAAGTTTACATTAATGGAAGTAGCTTGAAAACCCTTACAAAACCCAGAATAGATAAACATTCCAACAAATCCTCTATGTAGAGTACTGCTATAAAATAATAATGAACAGTTTTTCAGTTAAAATCTGTAATGAAAATAAAACAGGCTTCAGTCTTCCATGCCATCAAATATGGTACATTTCAAATAAAAGTAAGTTAGCGAAGCAAAGACACCTCACTAAGGCCCCTCAGCTTCAGAATCAAACCAAAACCCTACATATCTGAAATTGATGCAGTGCTCTCAAGGCCTCCAGGGCTCTTCAGGAGCTCAAGGAGGTGATGGAGGCCATCCTGAAGAGAGGTTGATGTTTCTGTGGTGCGAGATCTCAGACTCTTTCAAGAGATGTATCGATCTGCCTTGTGCAGTTTGTGTTTAGCTTAATCCAGTTGTTCTTTTTATCCTGTTCAATCTGTCCAGCCCAAACAAGTGGGCTGGAAAGTGACAGAGCAGATATTGAATTCTCATCTCCCATGTGCTAAATGCATTAAGATGAAAGTAATTTTTACTTATGCCATCATTAAGTGCACTTACACCAGCTAATTCCTGTTCCATCTGAAATACAAAGATACAAAAGATGCAAGGAAAATTTTCCTGTTCAAAATAAATAATGAATAGGTACCATACAATTACACAGTAAGAAGAAAGTGAGATCTTTTCTCTTAGCAGTAGAGCTAGAGGAACACTGAAGTTTGCATTTTCCAGGTTATTGTGCCACTGCATACCACAGAATGACACAACCAAATGTACACACAAAAATATTTGAATGTTTCCAACTCTCTCACCTCCAAAGACTCTATAGTTCTCTGCTTTTATAGGCTTGCAAAAGAAAACAAAAAGGAAGTGTTCATGAAATTCAGTCTTCCCTCTTACTGAGTTTTCCTGAATAAGCAAAATTCAGCAGTAAAAGAGGGGAGGAGAAAAAACAATTCTTATTTGGCCTATGAATGAGGCTACAGCAGAAGTTGTGACTTTCTCCATTTTAAAACTCCACTACAGTGACTGAGTCACCAGTTCCCAAAACTGACTTACTAAGGTGAACTTGTGTATGTGTGCAGAGCACTGCTGCACTCCAAGGACTGCCATGCTTCCCTACAGGTAAGGCTGCAGAAGGAATGAGATGTAGATATTTCTTGTCAGTATTATTCCTGTTCCTGTCTATGGCAAAATTAGAAAATTACCAAAGTTTCTGAAACACTCCACATGTTTTATCTTCCTCCTAAAAATTATTTTTCCCCCCAGTTTTTCAAAGTCTAAGTCTGCAAGTCATTAAGGAGTATTCTACATTTTTGTTCTCTTGTTAAAATAGCAACTACTATGATCAAATGTTAAATTTTGTAAGGAGAAAAGCGTAGTGCTGGAAGAGGATCCAAAGACTGTTTAATTCAAGCCCACTCATGGAAGCATGATAAGACTAGCTTAACAGTTCAGGCAGGTTTTTGGTTTTCTTTCTATTTGTATTAAAATCTTCTGAGGAAAGGTATTCTGCAACTTCTCTACAAGTTCTGTGTGATTAGGCTAGCAATTAACCCCCCTTGAAGTCGTGGTTTTTTCACTTTGCATTTCACCCAAATGGGAATATTTTGTGACTGGAAGGGATATTCATACTCCCCCCATAGACATCCAGAGTAATAGATCACCACCTTCTTGCACCAGCCTCCTGCCTATCAGAAGATTTATGTTCCCCATCTCGTTGCTGGGCTAAACAAATCCAGTTCTCTCAATCCATCCTCGTAGGTCATGTTTCCTGAATTTGTCGTCAATTCCTCCTATTCTCCTCCAGCCTCTTGCCTAAAACAGGGTGCATTTTTCTTGCTGAGTTCCACCATCACTAAGGCCAATAAAATGATTATTTCCTGCATCTTGCACACACAGCAGCCCTGCTAATGCAATCCTGGACCAGAGCTGGCTTTTGGCAATGGCATTAGGTTGTTGACTCACGCTCGCTTGTGTGTCACTAATGACTGGCTCCTCTCCTGGGGCACCGCTGCCTTCCACATGTTCCTTCCTGCTTTTACCTGGGCAGGCAGCTCTCTTTATTCCTCTTCCAGATCCACACACTCACTGCAACATCCACTGAGAAAGGCAAAGAAAAAGTCCAAAATCCACTCCAATGTCTGAAACGGGAACGTGCAACGTGCCTTGGGTCCCAGGACTGAGGAAGCCTCGCAAAGGGACAGCAAAATCAGAAACCAGGAGCGGCAGCTGAGGACCAAATGAAGCAGAAGTGGTTTGAAAAAACTCAGCTTTTAAAATAGTGTCTCACTGAGGCACATCAAAATGCATATAAAGTGTCCCAATTTCCCTTCTTCCTCCACAATGAGAATTAATACTTTGACTCAGAAAATTGCAGGCAGAGTTGTCTTCTCCCTGCAGGCTGCCAGAAAGCCAAGCCTTCTTCCAGGGTTTGAGGAGAGAGGAGCTGGAAGCCACCTCCAACCCTGCCTTGCAGATCTGCACATAAGAGCTAGGATCCCTTTTGCAGCTTCTGGGCTGGAATAAGTGCCTAGTTTTTGTCATATTTCCCAACTGGGAAGATTATCTTACCAGCAGTAGTGATACATGTAAAATAATAATAAATAATGGAATAAATAACATTTATTTCTTAACACTGTCCCTTCCCTTTACCCACCATCCTGTCAGACCGCACAAGCCCAGCCTGTGCATCCCTTCCAACCTGACCCACAGACCTTCCCTGCTAAAGACAAAGCAAACATGCTGCAGAAAATCATCAGGATTTTCTAAAGGAAGTCTCTCACCTCAGGAGTATCTGGTCAGCAAACAGAACCTAACACCAGGTTTTCCTGCTTTCTGGTACAGCCCTAATGAAGGGCTTTGCCTCCTACAGCAAGGAATCACAACATGTGCACATCCCAACCTCTCATTCGTGCTCACTGAACTATGTGATGTGTTCCTTTAAAAAGGCTCTGAAACCATCGCAGTTTTTGTCTCTGTATCCATATAAGCTCCTTTAATTACTAAAAATGAATTATTTCTACCTTTTGACGGCCAGTATACAAATAAAATTACCGCCAAGACTTGCCACAATGATTTTTCACATCCAGAAAAGGATTTCCTGTTTGACAGGAGTCATATCACACTATCAAGGGACAAACTGCATATACCTGAGGTTTTCATTTCACCATCTGCAGGAGGCAGGTACTCTCAAATAGATCAGCACGATAAGTATGATGATGAATCTCCCTTTTCAAATTTCAGTTTTCACAACGCCCCTATTTCTTGCAATAAAACACAAAAAAAGCCTGCTAGTCAGTGGAAATGAGAACGGCATTTTCATTGCAAATGTCCATTTGCTACACAGTTGAGGGCGCTTTTTTTTGTTTTGGGTTGTTTTGTTTTCCTTTTTTTTTTTTTAAAGCAGTTGACAACTGCCCAGCAACAGCAGCCTATGTTTGCAGTCACTATTTTAGGCTACATCACATGTCAATTACATAACCTTGTTTTACTGCTCTTGAACTGGTTCGAACAACCTGGGAAAGAGATTAGGGCAGTCCCTCCCAGCCGGCCATCCATCCGCATGCTCCGGCAGGACCTGTCCCCCCAGCACAGCTCCAGTCCCTCTCTCCAGGACTGGTTACTCATTGCTAGACCCACCTGGATAATTAACTTCCTCAGCTCTGTTTAAACCAGTCCAGTCTGACCGTGGTAAACTAATAAACTTGATTCCTCACGCTGAGATTTATGTGTACTGCAGAATAAGCTTGTAAATGCCACAGCCGTGGTACAGGACTTAGATATGAATATTGCCCCTTCATTTTACAGAGTAAATGCTCCAGGTTTTATTTTAGATATTGAATCTCAGGGTTTCCCCAACATGCTTTTCGGCTGCAGACCAAGGCAGTATCTGACAAGATGACAATATTGGTCTATTATTAACATTATTACAGTGTGCTTATAGCATAGGTATAATCTAAATCCTTCCCCGAAACAAGAATTTAGAGCTTTCCCTCCTTTATAATAAATTAGAGGCTTAATTAAAATTTGTTTTGACTTTGGCAAAATATTCATCACATCTGGGATATTTCCTGCCTGCTTCTCATTCTAAATTACCTTCTGCTACTTCTAGATCCCAAGATATCTTTCACTTTCTCTACCCTTTTATATTACTGGATTATTTTTTATCTGCCATTTTAATGATATTTTTCTAAAGTCTCCTTATTTCTACTCCCCCTCCTTTTTCTTTCCTTTGATAAAATTTGTTTTCCAACATTTTTTATTTAACCTACCTGCATCCTCAAGACTTTTACTCCTTTCCTGTTTCTGTAACTCTTTCTTCAGTCTTCTAATTTACCTAAATG
Organism: Notiomystis cincta; assembly: GCA_013398075.1. Taxonomy (NCBI): domain Eukaryota; kingdom Metazoa; phylum Chordata; class Aves; order Passeriformes; family Notiomystidae; genus Notiomystis; species Notiomystis cincta. The sequence goes on from VZRX01014346.1 coordinate 235,041, forward strand.
AATTATTTCCTCTGTTCAGCCAATAAATGATGATTTCATAGGGCACATTTACACTGCAGTTAAAGTTATAGCTACATGTGATTTAATATACCAAAGCAAAGTATATTAAAATTACTGATGGCAGGGGATAAAAACTAAATCTCAACAGCACCACTTCCTGCTGGGTCCCCAAAACCCAGCAAGGGCTTTTTTAAAAGCACGGGCACATCCGCTGGTGCTCACAGATGAGCTACCAGAGCTTCCTCCAACAGTGACCACACACATAAAGCTGATTCCCCTTTTTTTCTGGAAGTGGAGCAAGGAGGGTTGTGTCCCCAGATGCTTCATACACAAAACTTTTCAAGCTGCCGTGTATGCACGCCCTACACACACACACCTAAGAACAGACACTCCAACACTCTGCCAGTTTTGACATAGAGACTGTCTCCTGCTCCTTCATGTTCTCTACCAACTTGCTTCCACATTGGGCTGAGACCAGGCTAACAACAATTGGAATGGTCTGGTGACCCTGGCAAAGGAGATGAGAAGTTATAAAAATGATTCTCACTCACTATTTTAAGCAGACTGAAAGGGCACCGATGAGAGAGATCAAGGAGAGAGAGGAAATTTGGCAAGGGAGCACAGGATGTAGCCCAAAAGAGGCTATCATCTTCTGCAGGAGAAACCATCCAGCAGGGATGAAATGCACTAATGACAGCGAGACAAGTGAGCACAAAAATATTTATGAGCACCTCTTATTTAAGGTCCAAGTGCATGTTTTCTTATGCCACACTTAAAACACATTGCAGAACTTTGAAAGCCCCTCCAAGCCTGTGTGTGGTGCTCCAGCCATCCTGTTACTCAGACAGGCTGAGCCATCAACACAAGATATGCCTCAAACTGGTGCTGAGTCCATCCCCAGGGCTCCCACTGCCATCTCCACAAAAGGCAGAGCTCACCCCAACCAGCCCATCAGCAGCTGGTCATGGAGGACTGCTGGGTCCTTCCAAAATCCTGAGGAGCTAAGCAAGATTTCAGTTCAGCTTGCTGGGAAGCCTGAACACAACCACATGACAGACTGCAAGATAATTCCCTTTTCATGTGGTCAAAAACACACTGAATGATGTTAGACAGCACAGAAGAGGAACAGGAGAAGTACCTGATCTTTGCAAAGCATTTCTGATTCAGTGAAATCACACAGCACTGGAAATCTGTTTAGGGTGAAAACCAAGGAAAAATATCTACAAATACCAAAATAATCCTGTTATTCAGTGAAATAATTTTGTTTCTGTTTTGCAACTAGTTTTCAGCTCAATTGCTTTTGATTTTAGATTATAATGGATATAGTGATACAGAGAGTGAGAATTAGAGCTTTCGAGGATGTTTTGACAAAATCACACATCTAATACTTTACTGCATTTTCTCTTGCAGCAGCAAGTTTCCAAATTTTCAGTTTGGTTTCAATTTTAACTGAATATTTTTGAAGTCTCTAGATGCTGTTATCTGCAGAGACAGATTTACAAGAGATCACGTTGCATGCATGATGGCTACTTCTGCTTTCCCATGCTACAAATCTGATAAGGCATTCTTGACATACTACAAATTTCCAGACGCTCTAATGGAAAATCTCAATGTACAAGAAATGGTCTAAAAGGTCTGGAAAGACTTTTTAAATAAGTGTCATGCAAAAATCTTAAATTGCAAATGAAATGCCCTTCCATTTTTTTGCTGACATAAAGTGGTCAGCCAATCTGCTACACTGACATACACGGTGTAGCATCCTGCTCTACAAATCGCTCGCTGTTGCAACTGGATTTCAGGAAACACTCAGCAGAAAATAAGATTCCTGTGAAATATCAAGTTCATTTAAGGGAACGTGTGAGAGTGAGGTGTGGGGGGAGCACTCTGGAATATGGAGCATTAGTGGTAAGTAAAGATCTCTGAATTACTCTCTGGCTCCCTGAGCCATGATCCTTCCATGAATGCTGCAGTGAGAATGTTCACCTTTATAAAAGCATTTGTATTTGCAAGTCTACCTGAAGCCTGTTACACCTTATTTATCCCTCCAAACTTCTGTGTTTGCCCCAGCATTCTGCTGATACATCAATGTATCAAGTTGTCTTTGCAGTAATAAGTAAGTGATAACTTCCCTTCTCACAGGACAAACAGAAAAATCAAGATGCGCAGCATTAATTCTGCGTTTTGCACCTCCATTTTAAAATCTGTGATTCCAGGCTGACTCCTTCAATAAGATGCATGCTACTTATAAAAAATATTACTAGAAAAATAGGCTGTTTGTTTCACAAAGTAAAACTTTCCCCAACTCTTGATCTCAGTGAAAATGTTCTGTTAATTTTTTTTTGTTTTTAAAACTAGCTGCCCTTTGGTTTTTGCAAACATTTTGATGTTCAAGTCTGCTGTGTTCTTGCATTTAGCATGCTCAGCAGATCACAAATTTTATTCTGTGTGAATGACACATTATCTTCAAAGCATATTTTTCTCTTGCATTTTTCATGTACAGTTTACTACAGCTCAGCCTGGAAATATGCTAAATTTATAATAATGAACATTATTATGTATAATAGCAACAATTTAAAATATTGCCAGCACATACGTTGACAAATATTTTCCTCTAGAACTCTGGTCAGTAATACTTTTCTTTTAAAGGCTGCAAGCAATACTATCACAACACAGCCTTTTAGCACAGTTTCTTGAGATCCCAAACACAGAAATGTTGACCAAAGTAATATCAAATGCTCACCAAGGTGAACTTAAAAATTCTCTGCATTTGTTTGCTGACTTTTTGAGAAGGAGTCTGTTTTACCCTTTGAACTATATACCTGTCTCCCTATTTATTTTCTTCTTTTTCTCTCTCCATTTGTTTATTTTATCAGGAACCTCAGCTCTCTGTTACCCAGATAAATCTGAAGAAAGAAGAAAGAGGATTAGGGGGTTGTAAAAAGAAGGCCTGACAATTATAATGAAATTTCACAGCATGTTTACAGTTAAAATACTATAACAACCTAAAACAAAAAGTGTAAATTAAGTAGCAGAACAGATATTACACCAATTACAATCACTATTTCTGTCTTTAATTGGAAGAGGAGGTCTTTCCAAGCACCACTCCCCAAAGAGGGCACGGAATTTCTAGGCTGCAGAGCCACAGGTCCCAGTCCCCTGCAGTTCTTGCTCACAAAACCCCTAAACAGGACCTGAAAACAAACACTTCAACCTTTGCTTACTCATCCAACCTCACGAGGCTGAGCAAAGCAACACACAGCAAAAACAACAGCAAAACTACTGATGAACCAAAGCTTTGCCTAATTACCCCAAATTTTACTGGAGCTCATCTCACAAGTAAAACCTCCATGGCCCCCCTCACCCAATCATGTTGGATCTGACACCTTTGCTGTGGCACTAGCACCAGAATGACCTCTAAGAGACAATAAAAGAGATTAATAAGCCTGCCATGGTGGCAGCCACCACGCTGGGTGCTGGATCCATGCCTTCATTTCTGCACCTTTTCCATAGGAATTGCAATTTGCTTTGCCACAGAAATACATGAAGGGGTGACCTTTCACACTGGAATCATCCTAGGTCTTGAACAGCTAAAGCCATGGATGATTTGCTCTGCATCTGACATTTTCAACACATATAAAGTTGCCACTGGGAGTTAAAAGCAAACAAGCCAGTCATCCTTTAAAGCACATAAAACTTCTCAGACACATAATTCATATGCCAGAGTGACATCTTGAAGGGATCAGACTTTCCTTTTGCTACAAGAGAATGGATATTCAGGTAAAACTGAATGAGTCAAATTTCAGCCCTAATGCTGGAGGCCACTGAGAACAAAAATGAAAAAGGAGACGTAAGACAATAAAAAAATTATTAACTTGGGACATAAATACATCATAACTCAGGCATAAATATAATTACTTTCAAAGAGCATTCTGCCTAATTGCTGTAATTGTTATTTCAAAATTTGTTGTGCTAGCTGAAGAATAAAGACCAATTAATATATAATTTATATCCAGAATTCCCGCCTGGATTAGGGCTGCTGTTCCTCCATGGTATGCATCCTCACCCTTTGCATTCAACTCTTTTAAAAAGAACAAAATCAAAAAGTCCTTAGTCTATTCCCATTTAACTTCACAAGGGGCAGGTCTGAACACAATTTTTTTTTTTAGAGTTCATTCTTCATAACTAGAATTATGTTTGTACTAAGTAGATTGAATTCCTTTTAGTTTCCTGCAAGTAGCTATTTAATACAAACTTGCATGAAAGGAAATGTCATTGCTTACAAGAAGTGTTTCGACAGCACAAAAATCTTTGGATTAACCTTCATAAAATACAGCAATCTTCTCATTGAAGTGACAAAGGGATGATGAGGGTAGTGGTCCCTTAGTGCAAAGCCATGGTATGAGCTTAACTGCAGTTCCACGTGGCTCACAATGTGCCTTTGCACTCTGGAAAAGGTGGGGTTCACTACTGGCATCAAAAGCAACTGCTCTGTTGTGGAAAAACAATAGTGAGTAAAGGCAAAATCCACTTGTCTGAAATACGCTTTGTAATGTAAAAATGACCAAAAATGACAAAATCTGCATTAAGAAAATGGAAATTTTAAAAAGGTCACTAACATAAAAAAACGAAATCTGCCCTCTACTTTATGCCAGATTCCCTTGTGATGTATTGCACCTCAGTTTATAATTACGAGAGAACAATCCAGTTTTCTGCTTTTCCTTATACATCCCAAATTTGCTAGGCTCTGTTTTGCCATCCTCAGAAGTAACTTTGAAACTGCCAGGCACCAGCATTAAAAGCCTCCCTGAAAATGTGCACTTGTGTCTGAAAACACACAAAGAAAAGATCAAAATGAAAATTAAAAGCAGATGCACTTTATGTACTAAAAGGTTTTTCCACTTTGATAAGTGGATTATAATGAAGTGTGGCACCATGTTTCATACAATTTATTAATCCAGTCCCACTTATTTACACTCTGAAACAGCATAATGATTTCAACGTTGGAGCACAGCCAAAACTCACATGCAGAAATAATTAAAAAGTTATGTGGAAAGATTGGTGGTTGCAGGTTTTTGAGGGGTTTCCAAAGAGACAGACGAACTTTTAGCTAACCAGAAGACTTAAGTTGAAGTAGACAAGACAAAGTGTGGAAGTGAACTCATTTTTGAAAGGGAGTAGAGACCTACAAAAAGGTAACCAGAGTCTGACTTGTTCTGCCATTATGGTCCCTCCAAGAGGGAGAAGCTGGTGCAGAAAGAAGACCTCTCTACATTAGTGCTGATGCAACCAGGGAAACTCCATTTACCCAAGTCCAGATGTCTACACTGAGTGAAAGGGGAAATCAGGCTGCCAGTGTAAGAAATACACAACTCCTTGGCAGAAAAATACAGTGCTGGTTGGCAGTTTTCTCCTGGGCACAGCACACTCCTCCTGCCTCCAGGAGCATCCTCACTTCTCACAGTTTCAAGGTAATGGTCCCTGAAGCTGCTGAGCCACCCAGCAGGTCAGGAATACTTCCTTTTAAGGGGAAATATGGAAACACCACTGGGAGATGGACTCATGCAGAAAATGTATTTTATTTATTCACCAATGCACAATGCCCAGTTCATTTTATCCACTATATTTCTTATCCATTAACCTCTCTCTCCCCCTATTCCTCACCTGAAAAGGCTGTTTATACCGTGAGCAATAAATCTAGAATCCAGTTCATTGTTATTATCTGGCAAGATGTATGTGATGAAAAGACCCAATACCAACTCTGTCATTAAGTATTTCTACTTAAGTGTTGAGGGTTGTTTCCCTTTTGTTAGGGAATTTTTGTCTCACAAGTTCCTAAGGAATGGTAATGATGATACTTAAGGAGAACAGAAGAAGTGGCCAAGCCCAGGAGGCATCTGGCTGCACCTCTCTGTCTGAGGGTTTCTCGGAGAGGGGCAGAGATACCCGAGATTTGGGCTGGTAAAAGATGGGGACAGGGGCAGCTGGGTTCTCTTTCTCTTGGTTTCGGAGGCCGCT
>VZRX01014346.1:241172-311670 GCA_013398075.1 Notiomystis cincta
TGGCTGTGAGCGGAACTGCACCCAGGGGAAAGTGCCTGCAGGGAGAGAAGGCTCTCAGTGGGCTCTGGGTCTGTTCGGTGTCACTGTCACAGTTGCTGTTTGTTTGCTTTATAGACATACTAGGAAAGATCTGTTATTCCTATTCCCCCACCTTTGCCTGAGAGCCCCTTAATTTCAAAATAATAATAAATCGGAGGGAAGGGATTTACATTTTCCAACCCAAGGGAGGCTCCTGCCTTTCTTGGCAGACACCTGTCTCTCAAACCGTGACATACAGCAAATTCCTACTGAGGATAAGTGACTTCCAAATTCAGAGTTTATCACACAGTGAAGATATCCTGTGAAGTATCAGAGGGACGTCACTGAAGTAGGAAGAAAGGAGGAGGAGTTGCCAGCACAAGTATGGACAGAAAAATAATACAAAGGGGTGTAGTGAAATTGGAAGCAAAGATAGGAAACAAGCAATAAAACTGCAGTCGGAAAAAATGCTACTGCACGTACCAAGGGAGAAATCCAAAATCAAGAGTTAACAAGGCACAGTAACAAAGCAAAATTTGGAAAGCATCACCATTGAAAGAGACCTAGGAATATGAGGATAGGCTGGATGTAAGAAGCAATGTGTCAGAGGAGAATCAAGTGCCAGTGAGACCCCTGGCTAGTTCTGCAGTAGCATTACACAGTGGGGTAGGCTGACACAGCAGCGCTCTCTTCATGTATTTCTCTTGCAGCCACACCTGGAATATCGTATGCAGTTCAGGCACTTCATTGCTGGAAGATATAAACAAACTGGAGGAAGTCCAGAGAAGTGGAACGGAAATGATTAGAAGCCAGAGGGACTGATTTACCAAGAAAATTTAAAGTAGCCCTTTACCCGCCTGTAACTCCTCTGATAATTAGAGACGGGAAATGATAACAGCCTAGTGCAAGTCTGCAGTCACGTGCCTTCAGCACTTTTGCCTTGGGCACCTAAGCATGTTCCTGGTTTTAAGAATACCAAGTACACAAAGATTTTTGACCTGATGAAGAGAGTAAGATTAAGGAAAGGAAAAAAAAAATTTAGGCTACATACCAGCAAAATCCTCCCAGGAATTAATTATGACTAAATGAGCTACCATAGAAGATGGAGATTGCGTTGCTTGAAATTTCATGTTTTACTGCTGATAATGAAAAGGGTTATTTGCATCTAAAGTTTATCTTCCGTAAAACAAGAGGACTGTTCAATAAAAGTAATTTTACCCATGTACACAAGGCTTTGCCATAAACGTATATAGCACCAAGTTATCCTGTCCAGGCAAAGAGACCCAACTAAGCAAACATTTTTACCCCATACTGTGTAAGCCAGGTGGAACAGTTCTGCAAAATGACAAATTATATCCCAGCAGGAAAGTAACTGGATTAACCTAGCTCCTCACACATTGCTGTGAAGTGATTTTTAGGAAGGCAGCATTTTATATAACTGTTGAGCTGTCAGCAGGGCTCTACTGAAAGACACTTTAAAAGTCATGTAGAGACTGCCAGAGTCTGATCCATTACCATTCACACAGGTTTTCCATGTGATCTGGGGAAAAAAAAAACCTCTCAAAACAACCAAGCACCAAAAGACTAGCCAAAAACCAGCTGCAGGCAGCCTGCAAACAAGCCTGCTGGGATGCAGCTTACTATATAATCTCCAAGCAACATTCCAGGCCAACAGCCATGTTTGGGCAGACAGGATTCCCAAACTCCTAAACCAGTAGGTGAGGCCACCCAAAAATGTTATCCTAAAGGTTCCCCACACCCCCACCTGAAACCCCTTCACGTGGCTTGGGCTTCAAATCACTTCCTGATGCTCCAAATAAGCAAAGTTCCTAGTTCTGCTCAGGAGAAATACCCTGGACAGATTCTTAGTCCATGAGTGAGAGACAAAATAGAAGTCTGCAGTGTTTACTGGAATTACAAGCATTTGTTACTAAAACTGTGCTGCTATGCATACCTGAATAGCATGCTAGCCAGGGCTTTTGTTTATGCAAGCAATGCAAGCTTTAAGCTACAACTTTCGCAATATTTTTATTAACTCAACATTTTTCTGCAACCTATTTAGACTTATGGACTGAGATAAGAACCGGTACGAAGTCAACAGGTCTCAGATTCAGTGCAATGGTGCCTTGACTTAACTTACGATTTTTTTTTTTAAATGGACTTTCTGCAGCACAGTTTTAAAGGTTTGACAGAAGGTAAAATGACTGTGTGGTTGATCATTGCTTTGACTACTTACAAAGTCATACCTATAAGCCTGAGAGTTCTACTCCAGGGACTTCTTCCCCCCCCCTTTCTCTGTGTAGTATATGTCAAAATGAATCTGCAAATTGGTTGAAATCTGTCAAAAACCAAATTATCGTCAGTGAATATGGTAGGTCTACATATAGTTAAGGTTGCCTGACACTTCTCATTTTAAGACCTCATTTTCTATTGCTTATAACTTTACCACACATTAGCAGTTAGGGCTGAAATTTTCCATGCTGTGTGTCAGCCTGAGGCTGAATTTTATTTTGCAAGAGTAAGAATGTATCAGCTAGAAGCACCGAGCTTAGTGCAAAGTAAGTTTGTGAATAAGGGTAGGGAGGAACATGTTGGTTTTCTCCCGTGTTACATTTTTCACAGACATATTTGAGAAGCTCAAGAGCCTTCACACTTTGAGACAGACCCTTTGAAGCATCACTGCTCTGATACCACAGATGTGCCTTTTGCCATCTCATACATTATCACTTAAAATTATAACGGATCACAGTATAAAATACTGAAAAGTTGCAGTTTGTACGTGATATGATTTGCAAAGGTTTTGGTGGAGGTTGGCTGCCAACCTCCAAAGCTCCCTTCTGCAAAGAGCGTGGACCAGGGCAGAGGGTCTGAGCTGAGCTTGTGCTCCAGCCATCTCATCCATGTGCCAGGCAATGCTTTGGCACAGGGACTACGTGCAGAAAATCCCCATCACACTCTCAAGATGCAGCAAGGGAACAGCTTGGAGGAAAGAGGAATGAGGCACAGGTTGCAAAAGCAAAGGCATGCAAAGAGTATGGCAAAAAATAAATGTCTATTAATGCATTGAGCCTGACCTGTCACTCTCATAACTTGATTTTTCTGACTGTTTAGCATTTTACAAGAGACTGCTTTCCAAGGAGGCAGAACTCTTCTGGTCAGGGTACAGGTGCCCCTGCTCCCAGCTCTGCTTACAAGCTTTCATGGCCCTTGGGACTTGACTTACTGAGTCTGTCTCGGGGGTGAGCCCAAAACAGCGCTCTACTGCTCTCTGTAAGCACAGGGAAGACAGCTAGGGGCAGCCCTAAAAACCTGGGAATGCAAAAATGTCCCCAAGAAACACTGTTTGGCCCCCAGGTTACCACTAACACTAACCACGTGGTCTCGTGGTGCTCTGCCATGTGCTGCCGTAGCAGAGGAGTGCTGCAGACAGGGATGGATGTCCCACATGCAACCCATTTCACCTCTCCCCCTTCGGCTAAAACACAACCTTAGAAAACTATGACAATCCCTGGCTTGTCATTTATATTCTCTGCTTTTCTAAAACTTTGTGGGAAGAGGAAATGGGGCTTTAAGATCCTAACCACCGAGAAGAGGAATGTATTCCACACCTCACAGTCCTGCAGTCCAGGATGGGAGGCAGAGCAAGCGCACCCCACAGCTGAAGGGGGACCGAGAAACGAGGGCTGTTTCTCCCAGGACATATTCCCTGCTCAAATACCTCCTGTACAGGTAGTGGGTAACTTCTGCCCACCTTGCCGTGGGTGCCACTGATCCCAGCAGCTGGCGTGACGTTCCATGAATGTGAGGCCTGCACAAACCACAACCAGCAGTAAAACTACAGACTCAAGAAAAACAAAATTCAAAGTGTCCTTCAGTGTGAATTTCTGACCCAGCATCCATCAGCACCTGCGAGCAAGGGTTACTCTGGCAGTTTCTGCACACAAAAATTAAACGACAGTGCTTGGAAGGGACACGGATTACTGAGCCTTCATCAAAACGTTTGGCCTGGGGAGTCCCAGTGCCACTTCCACACGTTGCACTGCAGCTGCAAGAACACCCTCCTGAAACAGGCTTTGCCAAAGAGAACAATGTTTTCCTGCAAATATGATTACACTGACTTTAATTAGGTAACTGGCTCGGTGGTTTTGATTGTTTCAATTGGGTAAGCACGTGACAGGGATTGATGTATAATTAAGATGAATTTTAAAGATAAGTGTTCATGCTGAAGTGGTGCAGCGGACACATTTGTCGCTGCCCGAGGACGAAAGAGTAGAAGTACAAGTGGGAAGAGCTCCTCTCCCTGCTCAGCCAGTGATTGCTGACCTCTGTTTTTCATTATTCCTAGGAAGTGGTCAGTTAACCCTCATCATTAAGCAATAAACCGTGACAGAGAGCGCTGATTAATGCGCTGCTCCCCAACAGGGTCAGGCACGAGGAGAAACCCACGGCGGCTTCTGGCAGTTTTAAATGGCCATTAGTTATAGTTGTGCAAAATGGAATTAACCCAGCTAATCGAGCACTGAGGAGCCTCGCTTCTGCTGAGGTCAAGGGTTCCCAGGAAACAAAAGGTACAGTATGTTTACATTCATGAAAAAACACCCAAAATACTCTCCAGAAAAACCACAAATCCTGTCAGGCTGATAAATAAAAATTAATACTTAACAATAAATTTGACCAAACAGTGAATAAACATAATACCTGCACTGTACATATTAACTGAGGGAAAGTCCAGGAGGAAAGGACAGAAGAAAGGCAACAGGTTGACTTCAGCAGCCTACTAAAATATGCCCCAGGATAGCTGCTGCACTGCAGCAGGTACCCCTGTTTAGTCCCCCAAACCCTTCCTAACTGCCCTTCCCTCTAGACAGGTTTGCTATCCTGCCCCTTCACAGGCTCAGCTACACAACCCCTTACATCCCTCAGGTCTGGTCTGTCACATATATTCCTCACATTCCCAAATTTGCTGTTTGTAAACCCTTCTCCCGTGAGACCCAGAGAGCTGAGGAAGCCCAGAGAGCAAATGGTAAAAGCACAGCAGAAGGACACAAGCTAAACATGCACATGCCAGCTCAGTCTGTGACAAAGACCTGATGGGCCGGAGCGCACCAGGGCTTTTTTCTGAACAAGTATCTTCCTCTCCCTTTAAATTTAATGTCCCTTTATTAGTCTTGGCAAGTGCCACTGTAAGGCGTGACCTCTGTGCCTGGAATGGGAGAAATGTTTTTGCTGTGGCCTGCTCTGTGCCCCTCGCGGGATGCCAGAGGCCCTTCGGCCCTCTTTTCCTAAACCTCTCTTTCTGCTTCCAGCTGAAATCTTACGTTTGTCCCATGACTGGATGGGAAATCATTTCATTTTAAGGATTTCCCTCACTTCTTCAGTTGAGAAGCTTCATTTAAAGTGAAGCCTCCAAGAAATTCACAGGCATACTGACTTTAGGATTAAGGATTGCATAATGCCCATAATGCACTTGCATATGGATTTCTGATTACCCCCACTTGCATTATCTGGAAATGCCTCAGATCCACCTTTCCCTGCAGAATCTAACTGGGTACCTTCAGCTGTAGAAGCACACATAACATTTCCCACTGTATTCCTTGTGGGAAACAGGTGTTGCATCATGAGCTTGTTATTGAAGGCTTCAAGGACACAAAGAATGGTGACAGTAACAAGGACTTTCTCACGTTCTTTGTGGAATGGTAATAGAAAATACAGCGAGTGTGAGAATGGCAATAGGAAGGGCTGAAATGAATTTCAGAAAGATGATACTGTCCTTCAGTTTTCTATTTCTGGAACGTTTTCTAACTCAGTGGAAAAAGGGATGCTCAAGTAAGCAAATTTACCCAAATGCTGTTCAAAACCTCTCTGCTGCTCAACCCTCTTTTGTCTCATCACAGAGCTGTTTTAGCATGTTCTAATACATATGTTTTGCTTGTGCTTCATTTTTTCATAAGCTTTCCACAAAGGATCTTTTATTATTAAACAGTCAGTGAAAGATCTCATTTTCCATATTTCCTCTTCCTACTTTGAAATGAATAATTAACATGGAATAATTGCTACGTATTCTTTCTAAACTTCTTACATGGAAGCAAATTCCTTCATGAAATAGAAGGGAAACAAGAAAAGATGCAGCTCAGTGTAAGCCATAGTGCCCAAGTGCTTGCACTATTTTCCAGCACCATAATTTATTTTATAAAGCTGTATGCAATGTTGCTGTATTAAAATACAGTGTACTTGACAGACTGCCTTCTGCCCTACATTCAGAACAGAGTTACCTGCATGATGACAGTGCAGAAGTATGGAATATGAAATACCACTCGTAGTTCTCAAGGCTCTATAAACCACTTGAACATCTAGAATTCAACTGCCTGGCTGTTTACACCTTGCATATGAAGCCATTAACCACCACCCTGCCCCCCAAAAAAAGAGTGTACGATCTGATAATTTCAGGAATATGGTGCTATCCCTGTAGCAATACTTTCTTAGTGCTATCACTAAAAAGACTTCAAGTAAAAGGCATCATTTTTTTAAGTAGGTTAGTGTCTTTTCATTCTCCTTTTTTAATTTTATAAATAGTTTAGTATGCCAGTGCACACAACCTAAGAAGTACTTATTATTTTTTCCCAATAGTCCATCATTATCATTCTGTTGTATCAGAGAAAATTAGCACCTATCGCTTACATAATTTCAAGCAGCATTGTTAAGAGTGGAATTTGCATGCATGATATGGTGTATAGGCTAACACAAGTCCATTTGCTAAGTCCACGTGGTAAAATGGATGAATAAATAATTGAATGCTTAGCTCCAAATATATAATTATTCTTAGAAAAAAAATTAGAGCACGAGCCTGTGAAATACATATAATAATACTCATCCACAGCTAAATACCCAAGACAAAAAATGTCCTTTCAGAAGCTGAATGATTTTAGATTCCTAAAATGCTTATAGGGAACTTGCATAAATGCCCAAGTTTTGAAAGTACAGAACTATTGCACTTCTTTCCCATAGGCATTAGCTTTAAATTAAAAAAGCTGTTCCAGCCTAATCAAGAAGAGGCTTATCAGGGAACTTGTGCAGAGCACACAAAAGGTTTGTAAACCTTCAGACTGCAGTTTGGATTGTTCCTGTTCAAAACCCTTCTGGCTCGGCTTTCCAGCCCTGCTCCCACACACGGCACTGTTCATTCTCTCCCTGGGAAAGCAACATTTCCTTTTTTTAATACCATCCCTCAGCCTGCTCTGGAATCAGCCTGGCTGCTGTGACGGGGGGGGGGAATTGTTTGCCATGTGTCCCTTTCCACCACACAGGATCTCAGCAGTTACTTGCTATGTGAGGGAGCAGGTTTTTCCAACAGCGAGTTCCAAACATCAGGCCCAGTCCTCCTCTGTCCTGGAGGGCACCATAAACTGATTTCCAGAGGAAGTAAATAGGCAGGGTACAAATGAGGGGAAATATGCGCCAGTTCTTCTGCCTGGTAGCCCGAAATGAATGCAAATACACCATGAATGGCAAATGAGTAGGGAAAATGTCACTATTCTTGGGTATGGTTTTCAGCAAGAATCAAGAAGAATTAAAGGCAAATGAAATGAGATGCAAAAATCTGATACGAATGCCTTAATGCTAAAAGTAATGACACCTTTTCTGGAAAAAGTGTGAAATGTTAAGTTACAAGAATAAAAAAATATTCAAAATATTTACCAGAATATTCAGTAGCATGCAAATGGCAATGCCTTTTGTTGGCATCTTGCAAGAATGGTATCAAAAGTTTCAAAGAAGAACAGTTCTTTTCAAAACCACCATTACACTCTTTTTCTGCAATATGGACATCACATTGTGTTTTAAAATAATGTATCTGTCTTTCTATTGCAGAAACTATTCCCATTTTGGCATTTTTCTCACCCTGTGACTTGTCAGCCTACGTTCTCAATCTCTAGAATAAATTTCTAAAACGTAACCTTTCCACATTTATTTTCTGAGGCATTTATTTAGCCTTTTTGAATTTCTTCAGACATTCTTTCCCAGGCGGGAGGCACTGAGTAGTTTCATCAAACAGAAAAACCTACTGCCTAAAGCAGTAATTCCATCACAGCTTTTTGCTCTTGTTACTGGTCATCTGGCATTATCATTGAAGAAAATCTGCACATGGACCTTTTTTTAAGTTATGATTTTATAAATCAGAAAAAAGAATCTGTTAGGAAGACTAGAAGGATCACTTCTGTCTTTAGGAAGAGCAAGGATACTTTTTATTTTTAATGGAGACAATGGTCAAACAGGTTGCCCTGAGGAGTTCCCACTAATGGAAGCATCAGCATGTACTAGACAAGCTGCATTACAGCCTTCCCAAATTCACTTCAGTCAAATGGTTCAGGTACCTATGAGGCTCCAAGCAGCTTTCCTAGGAAGCATCACTATCATCCATGTTTCCTGCACATGACCATATCCTAGGAACCTTGCTCTGGCTGCTGTTGCTGAACAGGTAAGACATCTTTGACTTCCCAACCCCTCACAACCTGAATTCTGATCTAACTCTCCATGTCTCTCATTACATTGTGTCTTACTTCTACACCCTTGGCCCTGCCAAGTCAATGCATGAGACAGGTGCCCTGGAGAACTGGCATCTCCTTTGCCATAGACTTACTTTATCATAATAAGCAAGAAAAAACCATTAATTATCCTCCCTGTTTCCTGGCTATCCAACTTGTGATCCAGAGCCTGATTTGCAGTGGTTTAAGTGACCATAGCTGTAAGGAAAATCAATGGAAACTGCACTTTAGATGTACTAAGTGCTATAAAATGCCAAGTACTTCTGCCCCTGAGGTGCTAAATATCATGAATCAGGAACCCCAAATCAGTGGGTATGCCTGAGCCTAACCTGTGCCTTATCTCCTCAACTTTAAAATAGTAATAACCACTCATCTCATAAATTAAACAATGCTTGTGAAGCACTTAGATATTAGTGAAAGCACCACAAAAAAGCTTTGTAAGAAATGAGTAATTATGTATTCTGAGCAAGGGATGAATAGTAATCAGCAGAGAAGGCACAGGACCATACATGGAGCAAGGAGAAGAATATAAGATATTGAATAGCTGCTCATTAATTGAACACTATCCAATCTGTTCAATGAACAAGGCAGAGGTGTAATGGAAAAAGCTGTATGGGCTTGAGTAATTAAGGCTGAGTTAGGAATCATTACATGCCATGCAGATGAGCAAAGACGGCGCAGGCCACTAACGTTCATTACTTACATACTTAGTTACCATTTTGGAAACTTGATTTTTTTTTTCCTCCCCAATATATTTTAAAAATAGCAAACTTGGAAAAAACCAAGCAGCTCAAACCTCCTGAAATCCATCATTGCACCCTATATAAGAAGCCACACAGAGGAGCAGAAAGGGGTGGGAGAGAACACAGTAACTCCAAACTGCTTCTCCTGCTTGCTCTAAGCACGGACAAGGCACATACAGAAGCCAAACATCACCATCACTCTTGAAACAGATGAGAATGGACTGACTAACTCATGTTCCCTATTTTAGGGCCTGAATTTGGCAAACCAACAGTGAGAAATGGCACCAAATAATTTTGGAGGATAAAAATAGGTAATATATTTTTGTCTAATAGAATTTTGTCTCCTTAAACAATAAGGATCTGTGGGCTTCAATGCTAACCATGGGCCATTATTGTTTCTAAAAAAGCTGACAAAACTGCCTCTGTAGAAGTGTAGACTAAAACCTAACAGAGACACTCCCAAACTTCAACAACCTAAAAATTTGCTCCAAAAAAAGGATGAAATCCTGGCTTCATTTAAGGCAATGGGAGATTTGCCATTACCTTTCCCACTCTATTTATATCTGAGATGCTAGCAGATGCCTTGTTCCCTCTGTCTACAACAGACAGATCTGTATGTACATTTTCTCTCTCTTTTATATTCTTTTTTTTTGTCTGAAGACTGCTTTTCCATTCCCTTATTTAAAATGGGATTAGGAGGCACAAAAAGATGCTTTGTTTCTAGACATATATATTTCTTTTCCAGTTTTATCTATTAATAATTTCTTTCAGCCACGACACTGCAAAATTCTTTATCTCTAACAGTGAGGTGCTGAAGGCCCCTTGCAGGATTATCCCCTTTTGGCTCTTAACTACTTATCCTGAGACTTGAAGAGCCTTTTCAGGCTTGAAAAAAAAAATCAGGAACCTGAGGGTTGTAGAAGGGAAGTGCTATTTGCTCCTAAAAGTGAAAATTATAACACTCTTCCTTCCTAGAGGCTGCCTAGGCAGGCAGATAACAGTATTTTATAAAGTAATATCTCTTAAGAAGCACTAACATACCTGTAAGGAGCTAAAGCACCTGATTAAGAATGTTTTATGATATATGC
The DNA here is from genome assembly GCA_013398075.1 of Notiomystis cincta. NCBI lineage: Eukaryota > Metazoa > Chordata > Aves > Passeriformes > Notiomystidae > Notiomystis > Notiomystis cincta. The sequence continues at coordinate 251,562 of VZRX01014346.1, forward strand.
TTTATGCTGTTTGATATAAAACTTGTATATATATTTCTGTCCAATTGCAAATTCCAGTTTAAATGTCCATTCATGCTTTAGTTATCAATTTAGTTGTATTGTATCAGGCATTGCGAAACAAAACAAAAACCCATCAGCAAATACCTGATGGGGCCTGGGGGGTACCTACAGAGGCTTAGGTGGGTAGGATGGTGTTATTTCCAAAGGACTTCACTCTCCAGAGCTTTTTTCTGAACTCAAAATGAGAAAAGTCATTGCAGGAGACAGACATTAATCTGCTAGTACAAATACAAAGCAATTCTGCCTTATGCAAGATCTTAACACTTTATATCAATTTTTAAAAACTGAAGTCCTGTATTCCTGTGAAGATCTAGTCATTCACCATCATTACAAATGGAATATTCTAAAAATGTATTAGTTAGTCCACCCTCTCTATTACTCACACTTCCTCCATTTTCGGAGTCAGTTGAAGTCTCCAGCCTCACTAAGATACAGCATTAACCAAAAGAGACCTCGTTGGCTTCTCCTTTACTATCAGAGAACTGAATTAAATCATCATCTACTTGTCTTATGAGCAATTTCAAAGTAGGCATTTAAATCCTTCTTACTCTTTTCAGGAAAGTGCCCCTATAAAAGTCCCTTTTTTGGGGGTTTACAGCAGTCTCAAAATAGCAAACTAACTAATAGGATTTTTACCCATTTGCTCTTATTTCGGTACAGTTCTTAGTTCAAAATAAATTCTCCTCCCTCTCGGATGTCTATTCCTCAACTGTGAAATATTTATAGACAGCAATCATGTCCCAACTCAGACTCTTTTTGGGTAGGCTAAAAAAAGCTAAAAGCATTCAGTCACCTGACATAAAATAAATTTTATTCCTCAGATCACTTCAAAAACTCTCCTCATGTGTTTACTTGACTCGGAACCAAGCTGTCTTCAACATGCTGGTGACCAGAAGTATACTCAACACTCCACATAAGCATTCCTAGCATCACTTATACCATGACAGTGTGAATACTTCCCTGATGGCTTCAAGCACTTGGTGCATCTGAATTTTACACATCCATTTTGTGCAACTACACTACGCAAGCGGCTCAGCCAACTTGGAACTACTACCTAGAAGATGAATTTCTCAGGAAGCACCCTGTCTACCTTCCCTATAGGAAAAGGGGTCCATTCCTTTTCAAAGAAAAGGCAGCTGACATATCCAAGAAAACACTAAACTAAGTGCTGTAGCATTGGAACATTTGTTAGCTGAGTCTTTGTGGCTACCTTAAATCAGCATGCACTCACAGGACCATCCTACCTCTAGGAGGACTCTGACCTGCTGGGATGCTACCCTGTGATGTGTTAAAAAAAGAAAACAACAACAGATTACTGCAACTGAGTTCCATGTCACATCACATGAACACCAAACTCTCCTCACTCTTAACAGGATGTAGAAGGTAAGCATGTAAAAAAGTCTGTATGGTGCTTCAAGTTGTGGCAATGGAAGGCTTCTGCCCTTATGGGTGAGATAAACCAGTCTTACCACTGCATCCATGTTCCTTTACTGGATATTTGTGCTTGTGCAGGCTGGCTATCACCTACTGAATGTATGATTTTATAGATGAAGCAGTCTAGAAATTAATATTCATAAAACAAAGAACAAAAGACAAATGACAGAGTGCAGGAAAAGAATAGTTGCATGCAGCCCTGTGTGCGTGTTTTTCAAGGCTAGACAGCTGCCCATATTTAAATTCTCATCCTCATCTATCTCTCTCTACAGCAACACCAGCTCACACAGTAAATAAGTTACCCTCAGAAAAACTGCAAATGTTGGAAAGTCTTGGGGGAGGGAAGAAATTATTAATGCTTTTGGAAAGGAATGAATGCAGATTTTCAGCTTCCTTGATATAAAATATTTTTTCTTATCGTTTTCACAGCTATTAACCAACTTATGTTCTTTGTGGCACTGCAGCTGCTAAACCCACTCATTCTGTGCTTGTTTTCAAAGCAAGGCACTCCATCACCTTGGTGGTTCCCAAATCTCCCCCCTCCTATCTGAAATGCTACCACATTATGCTTGGTCCCCTGGTGCTCCATTTCACTTTCACCTGAATGCATCCAGCATTTTCTATTGAACATTGGGCAGTGTTTTCCATGCAGGCCACGTATTCCAAAGAGCCACAAGGAAAGATTTTCCTCACGTTTCACCTCTCCCCCAACTTTAAAATATTCAGTTGCAATACATGTTCTATCCTTTATTCTCTCCTTTTTTTCTTATGTCTCAACTCTTGCTGCTTGATTTTTTTTTTCCTTTTTGGGGTCCCATTGCAATTTTTTAGCACTTTCCTCCTATCAGTCTCCTCAACTCCAAGCTTCTGGTAACTAAAACCAGCCTGGAGCAGGAACGAAGATGTCATTTCACAGAGCAATACTGCCTGCCAGAGCTAAACCCAGGAAAACTCCTTTTCATATATCTATGAAAGCATGGGAGGCTGGTGGCAGCTTCAAACCTATACTGACTTAATTATTTAAATTTTATTTTACACCTATTAACCATAGCATATCAAGTAAGAGTAGCAGCTGCTACATGAATTTGACCAGCTCCCTTGCCCTCAGCAGATCACCCATCTGCTTGCTCTTCACCTAATATTTCTGTTTGATAGGTTGTAAAACAGATTCTTGCAACAGGTCAGGAAGAGAGTCAACTTCAAATCCCACATAAAAATTTCTATGAAAACATATGGACATCTATACTGAGTGATGTCAAATTTAGAGAGGCCATAGACCTTAGGAAAGTGGATAAAAGGAAAATTGCAGCCTGTTATAGAAAAACACTGACTCCATTACAGTGAATGAACAGAAGAGTGGAGAGTGAAGAACTGTATGTATAATTAATTAGAGTAATACAGACCTACAAAATTCATGGGTGCACACACTGCAAAATAGTGTGCAAAACGCCTGTTATGTGTCAATTTCAGTTTCATACAGCATAAAAAATACTGCTTTTTTAAATGACCAATAAGGTAAACCCTGTTCACCAGTAGAATTCTATAAAAAGTTATGCTAATTAAGCAAATTATTCAAGAGTTATGTATGTTAGCATTTCTCACACCTTGATAACTTTTCCACTTCGATTGAAATGAAAAAAAAAAAAAAAAGAAACCAACCAAAAAACAAGGGAGGCACATGCAGAGGCTTCAGTTTATCTTCTACTGAGGCTTATAAAACCTTGGGAAGTTCTTTCACTTACAGTGCATAGGAAAAGCATAGGAAGATTACCTATTTCTGAAAAAAAAAAGTAGGAATTTCTTTGTTCCTACACTGCTTACTTAGGGGCACAGCAGGTTTGCTACATCCGAGAGGCATCAGATCAGACTGAAAAATTTCCTTCAGCCAAATTATCCCTCTACTCTAAATTGGCAAAAGTTCAGGTGAGAAAAAAACCCTGCAACCCTAGAAACTTCTGTTGTTGTGCCTGTGTTTCTACTTCAGATGTGAAGAGCAATCTATTTTTTTGACTTAAAATTGAAGAACCAGCTTTAAGGTGAACCTCCTGGTACAGAAATTAAGAACAGAATCTGATCTTTACTGAATTATCCCATCTTTGTATTTTTTAAAAAGGACAAGCTTCCCTATAACTGATCCAATATAATTTTTTAATGCTCTCATTTTAAGTAGCCAAAAATCTCCAAGTAAATATGCAAAATAACTGGAAGAAAATGGTCATTTTTGCTGTAGTTTTAGCACCATATGGAGACGAAAAAATGCCTTCCTTTTTTTCTTACTTCCAAGCCAAAGGAAGAATAAAAGATTAGCAACCTAAGAAACAATATAAATTTTGATTTAGGAGAGATTACCTCATACTTGTCTGGAACTTGAACAAATGAAGACTGAAAATGCAAAGCATAGGAAAGAACAGCTGTGATTTCTGACTTCAAGCCTGTTCCTCTCCTTAGAGAAAGCTGCTTCAGTGGAAAAAGAGAAGACAAGCCTGGCCAGGTGCTTTAGGTTCCCTCACAGTACAGCATATTTTCAGCATATGACTATTTTGATCATAAATTCAGGTTCAAATGACTTTATGATAGAACATATCTGTGAGGAAAAAACCCATACAATAAAATTAACTCATGTAAAATTTTTTTCTCAATGTATATATCACCTTAACTTTTGCAGTGACACCATTTACCAACACTTTTACAGTCTAAGGATTTTTAGTGTTTGCAAGGCAAATCAAATTTATGTTAATGACAAAATCATGCTTCTTCATACCAGCCTCATGTTCACCAAGTCAGTCAGCCAACGGTCCGTGCCTACTTGACACTAAAAGTAGTACTTGGATAATTTACAGCCTTGGATTGAATGCCATCTGAAATTACTCTTCTTGAAATTTCACCAATAAACCCATTTTAATACTTTTTTTGGTCTACAGCTCTCCTTCTCATAAATCCATCAGACATTTCCTGAAAGTACCAAAATCCGATTAACTAAGAATATAACTACCAGACTTATAATTTGAAATGCAAACTTTAGTCTCTTTGTTTTTCTTAGTTTCTTGGTTTTATATTCCAATACAGTTGTTATTTTCTGTTATAATCCCTCTGGTTTTGTAGTATTTCAGAGGAGCATTAAGAAATTCGCATTTAAAGGCTGTTCAAGGTGTGCTGACAATGTTAGAAATTCCAGCTGAGACCCAAAAAGCTGGGTGGTGTGCAGAGTTCTCTCTCCCCAAATCCCTCTTTTCTCTGTTTCCATGCTTTTTGACTCAATTGTCTCCTCACTTCACAGATTGATAGAATGGCTGAGTTGGAGTAGACTTTTAAAGGTCCTCGCAATGAGCAGGGACATTTCCAACTGAGGAATGTTGTGTGGATCATGAAAGAAATGTGTGTGTCCACATGCTACAAATATGTAATTACTTCAATTATTTCAAATAGTAAACCTCAGGATGGGGGTGTTTTATTGGTCCCATTCCCAGCTGAAAAATTTGTGATGACACTACAAGAAACCTCTTGTTACAAAACTACCTACACAAACTTTTGTTTATATGGATAGTGCCAGGATGTTTGAAGCCAATATGTGTATTAGGTTTTTGCTATGTCCTTTTAGGGCTAATACTCTACAATATATTAAAAGAAGTGCAAGCCAAGACAAAATTTCAGTGTCTGCCTAACAACAATGCTACTGGTAACATCAAGAGCTCAGTTGTGTGCAAACCAAGTCTAGACAGTGTCCACATATCACTGGTAGGTACGTGTATGTTACTATGATGACTCTAAAAATGTATTTAATTTAAAACAGATTAAGTTTTTAGGGATGACAGAGTAGCTTTCTCTTTCTTTTTTTTTTGATGGTTTTTTTGCTTAACTTGCAAACTTTCAGTAATTACTGATCAGTTTTAATTACGTTTTAAAAATGTATTTCTATGCCTGATCAGAGAGTAATCCTTTCCTAATAATTTTGGCTTCTGAGGCTTGGAAACAGTCTTACTACTCTGTTAACTCCTAAAGGGACTCCTTAGTAATTTTTCATAAATTCCTGTAAAGCTGCATGGGAACATCCATCATATTATGTTGGAATGGTCAGCAAAAAAAGAGATGTAAATGTGGACAAACAGTACCTTGAAATTACAGTGATTCAAGACTGGAGAGGAAGGAAAGGAGGAAGGAAGACAATGGAAGGTGCTGTCACTTCACTCAGTATGTGCAGGTATATGGAAACCTTGACCATCACCACCACCCAACCAGAAAAGATCTCCTCGTGCTTCAGGGGTCAGCTCAGCTGTGGATGTCTGAAGAGCCACCCATGATGTGGGTGGAAGCACATGGAGGCCAAAACCAGGGAGGTTCTGCAGTTCACGTGCTACATCAAGCAATGAAATTCTCTAGAAGTTGGGGAATGAGGACATCAAGGTCAGCTACTGCACAACTGTAAGAGAAAATGTTTTCAGCAAGGGGAAACCTTTTCCATGTCCTTCTAACTTTGGGAAGTTAATTTCAATTAGATTGACACTTTTGATGATAGATAGATAAATAGATTGATAGATATTACACAAAGTCTTGACTTCAATGACGCACAAGCCCTCCAGGTCTATTTAACAGAGAGCTAAATCCTTATTGCCATCAGAAGCAGATTTAATGATCACAGAAGAAATTAATCACACCTCACACTGCCTCACTCTTCTCCGTGCACAAGCTGGACACCATATTAAGAGCCTATTTTTTTCCTTCTAGGTTTTTTTTCACAAAGATAAATCAGTAAAGTAGCTGTCTCCTGCTTCATCTGTGGTAGAAAGAACATTTACTCATCAGCAAAGACTTCCAAAATCCTATATGGTATTTACGCCCTTTGCATGCCATGAACTCTTATTATCAGATATTAAAAACCTTTTTTCCACTTGAAGAAGTTGCTTACAAAGTCTGTAAAGGTCACTCAACATTTTTTTTTTCATATTAACAACATAGAATTTTACCAACAGCAGAAAACATATAGGATTTCTTTTACATGTATTTGTATTTCTTTTAAAAAAAATAAGATTGTCTTTTGTGTTGATATTTTTTTGTTTTGTGTTTTCTTACCTTCTACTGCTCTCTTGAAGAAAACTTTACAGCTGCCACATGTAACCACCCCATAATGACATCCAGATGCCTCATCTCCACACACCAAACACACTTTGGAAGGTCTTGAAGATCCAGTTGATACACTTCTCAATGAAGAGCTGGAGTGAAAACAATCAAACAAAACAAAACAGTTATGAATATTTTAAATCACACCAGCCATAACACAAAGTTCAATTAAGAATTTATAACAGGTATATTGCTCAAGGCACCTAACAATTAGGAAACCACAACTCTTTCTGGCCGTGCCTGGCTGAATACATGGATTGCTTTAATTAGTAAGTGCAATATTTTTATTGTCTGTTTTAAAACACTCTTAATATATCAATGTTAATGTGAGAAGTTACCACAAGGGCAGTGGAATTTATTGGGAGCAGATGATTAAAGCTGAAAATAAAAACCAAACAAACTAACAAACCACTCTGGCAGCAACCTGGCAGCTATAAATTTTCTTTCTGTTTCTTTATTTGTTTGAAGCCTTCACAGCTAAGGAATACCTGTAAGGAAACCTCTAAGGCCATCTGATGAAATAGTGCAGCAAAGTGGTATGTCCTCTCTTGTCTGTGCTCCTGCTTACCACTGCAGTAGTCCATGAGCTTATTTCTAATATTACTGAAAATTAGCAGCTTATTTCTGATGTAGTTTTGAAGCCTTTGTACATTCCACAAGCGCAGAAGATCCTCCCATGTGCCTGTAGGTGCCAGAAAAGCAGCACTGGAGGCTCAGACCTTGCTGAAGTTTAGCAGAGCAATGCACCTTGTAAGTCCTGTTTCAATCATCTACCTCTGCCTTAAACTACAGGGCATCTTCAGGGAACTTCCACTGGCAACTCCCAGCACCAGTGCTTTTCAAAAACAAGTCAAATTTCCTGATCCTGTGAGTTTTCTCCTCCCCTAGGAAGTGGAAATGCCACCCTACTGCAATAGGCATGCCTGGAGAAACATGCCAGATCCTGAAGGAGATGGAACTTTGGAACCCTCCCATGTCTCCGTGGGGCCGAAGAGTCTCTCCTTCCACACAGCCTCTCTACTCCAACTCAACGTGGCCTCTTGAATTTCTTACAAGTTATCTCTCTGAATGCTGCCAAACAACTACAAAAATAACCCTGAAAGACTTTACACCAGTAGGGAAATTATCAGGTAGTTCAAACTGCAGATCCCAGGCTATTCGTCCATCAGCCACTGGGAAATGAAGTCCACAGGTAGTCTTAATTTAAACATGAGATAATGAGCTTGCTTAAGAAATTCTAAGTATGAATTCTTTGCCTTTTCCCAAATTTCTAACTTCCTTTAAAGAGGTATGCAGAGGCCAAGTGATTTATCACTTTATGGGGCACAGCTCGAATGTCACTCCAAATGAAGGAGCACAGCCCTGCTGGCCCACAGCTCTACTGCAACATCAAATCCAAACATCTGCTTAAATGACAGTGTTCAGATGTTAATCAAGATGTTCCAAACAGTATTCCTGCTCTTGTCTGCTCACTAGTCTGTTAGATTTACTAGTTTTAGTCCTTGTGCTATTTATACTTTCATTACATAACATCACACTACTTGATAATTGCTAGGTGATGGCATTAGCTCATCTGTTAAGAGAGAAAGCCTCACCAAACCCATGTTAAAATAAGTTCTGCATGCTCCAGTCAGAGTCATACCTGCACATGCTGCATTAATTTACCCCCAGGAGAAGTAACTTTTCCAGGATTTGCTAAGGCTGTGCTGGTATTCAGCTCTGATGTGTTAAGGCAAAGAAAAGGACTTTTTCCCTCCAGCACGTTCCATACTGCATGAAAAAAATTAGGCCTCCCATTAAACAAAATTCTTCAAAAGGTGTCTGCTTTCTAGAGAAAATGCCAATAAATCTGGAAAACTAACCTTGAAAATGCTCTTTCTTCATTGCAAACATCAGTATTTTGCCTGAGAAGGGAAACAATTCTGACATAAAATGTCTCAGGGGATTTGTAATTTTGATGCTTCATGTTCCTATTTCTTCATAAGACTGGCAAAAACTTTCCTAGTCTTTCTACCCTGGTAAAGGTCAGTGTATTTTTCTTTTTAGTATCTAAAAAAAGGTAATTTTATTGGAGAGCTTTTCCTGTAGAGAAATGGAGGTTTCCAGGGTATCACAGCAGTGTGCATGATTTTTATTTTTATATATATACGCACACACATGCTTCTCTATATATACATACTGCATATATATATATGTAATTATGTATTATTTTTAGTTGAAAATAAATTGTCATGTAGGATTTGCAGAAGGTGGGAGAGCCTTTTTTTAGCTACAAGCTACCCTACAAAATTGCACTTTCACAGAATTATTAGGTTAAAAAAAAGCCAGCAAAGACACATTAAGACACCAGTTGATCCACGGCTATTATTAAATGCCTACCTAAGATGCAATCTATAGCATATTTTATACAGTGCTTCTCTCCACTGAAGACTTGAATACAACTGGAAGGTACAGCCTGAATACAAAGTATGCACTCAGCCACAGCAGCACAGGTGGAAGCTTAACATTCTGGAATTAAATTGAATTAACTCATTCTTCTATTCACTTTAAAAGCGGAATATGTTAAAACACAAATGAGGCATTTTCATTCTTAATAGGGGTATCAAACATGGAGTGGTTCTCAAATACTTTACTGCAAAGAAACATTGATATTCACTATTGGTACTTCAATCTCCTCCAACTTGTACCAGCTCAGGCTATGATTGTTTTCAATGAACAATGTTTGGCTTGTTTTTAAAATCTTATGTTCTCTCTCACCCATACCAGAGCATTTGCCAATTCAAAATGCTGTTGTAATACCTCACACAAAGGTAAAGTGGTGCAAATAATAAAAGGCTGAGCCCAAAAATATGCTGAACTGACAAGCTAAACCTCAGGATAACTCATTCTCTCCATGGAAGCTTTTCTTTTCCAACAAGGCACACACAGAGGGCTGTACCTTTTCCTCCTAAATCTCTCTTCTTTCAGGCTGTCATCCCTTTCTTAGCAATCATTGTGAACAAGACCTGACTGATGAGAAACCTACCCCTTGGCCTTCATTTCAAGGCCAGGCATCCAGTGTCGATGACATAAAAAGACACTTCATTTATTCATAATTTTATTAAACCAATTCTTTTTATTAATCATTATAGCTCTTTATTCTATAACATGCACAGGCAGAAAAACTATGCTAAAGCCCCCACACTGAAATTACTTTTCATGCATGCTCCAAGTTAAATATTTCCCTTTGCATTAATTTTCCACAGTAACATACCATAAATTTTTGCCAAGTAATGCTAATGTAAACTGGCACGTGGGAAAAGTTACAGGCAGGTAACACTTAATAAGGAAAGTGTCAGGGTTAAATTCAGTTGATTATAACAGAAATATCTATATTAATTTAATTTTAGCTCTTTTATTTTGGAGCTCAGTTTGATTTTTTGCTCCAGATGAGAAGTTTAGTTACAATAATCCAAGTTACTTAAGTAACAAGTCATTCTCTCTTTCAGAATATCCAAGAGTTGGTCCATGTAAGAATGAATACCATAAAAAAATCAGAAACTTGACAATTAACTTCCTGGAGGATAATTAGCCTAGTGCCAATATCTATTTGAATGACATGCTAAATCTAATGGCATATGTGGGCCACGGCAGGTTTGAGTCTTAAAGTTCAGATTGAGTGAAAACACTGTATTTACACGAAACCAAATCAGAGCCTAAAACCTATTGCTCTATTTAACAGGGTTTTTTAATAACTTTTGCACAATGGACTGTTGCTGAGCCAGGCCATTCCTTGTGGCTGGCAAGTTATTCTCAATATAAACTCCTAACTGAAACCACCAGAAACATGAAATAGTGCCACAGAGCTGGCTACTCATTCCCCTTTCCTGAAGCCATAGGTTGATAGCTGTTACTCTTTCCATGCCTCTCTCATTATTTCCAATACAAAGACAAGAACAGACAAATATACCCCCCCATAAAACTCCACAGGATTCAAAGAGAGGAGATCTACCAGAGCATATAAATTTTATCACAATGCTGTTACAGCCAAGGGCAGCACGAAGAGTTTAACAATGCCAAATGTATCTCCTAAATGATGTATAAAACGGTTGCTTCGATGGCTCCAGTAACATTTGTCACGTTGTAGGGTATGTGATTAAGAATAAGCCTGATTTATTATCCCTAACAGTGCAAATGCTGGCAGTTAAATGCTGACCTTGACTAGCCATTGCCATCAAGCTCATTTGTGCCTCTCAGAGTTGGCTTTAGTAATAGTTATATGGAGAATTAATTAGAAATAGCAGATTTTGTGAAGAGGAGTCAATAAACCCACAGATAATCCAGCATTTAAAAAGCTGATTATATAGGTTATTATGTTTTTCAAACCAGATGTCATACAGGAGCACAGTTTAAACAAATGATGCCTCTCTGATGATAAAATAAAGCACTCCAAAGAAGCATAAGCCACAATATGAATTCCAAAGTCATTTGTTCCAAGCGCTTTTATTATTATGAGATCTAGATGAGTCCTTTTTAATTCCACATCATTGACTTTTCTTTTTCATACTGAAATCTTCTAGCAGTAAAACAAACAGAAGGAACCTGAGTATACCTCAATAAATAAAGGTATGCAAAATCAAAGGTAAAAAGAATTTGAGATTATAGAATCATATTTTTACCACAAGAAGAAAAAAAAGTAACTGTAAGAGGAAGAACATTCAGGATATCCAAGATGCAGAGGCTGCCAGCCTTTTTACCTTTACCATCTCACCTCATTTCTGAAGGGGCATAACCTCCAGCTAGAGTCATCTTCTACTGGGAACTAGCATATAAAAACACGACAGTCAACTTTACAGACTGAAACACTGAAAGTAACCTTCCTGTGGCCCAAAGCAACAGCTGGGTATTTCAGTGGTATTTCTCTTCTCTTAGCAGCTCTCCCAGTACCTTCCCTTCTTTAACTCATTGCTCCCTCAGCCATCCCAGTAGACAGCATAGACACTACCTCTCCTCCATTATTTTTGTGCATGTCCACATAGCAACAATAATTAGTTACTATAACTATAGCACTCCTTTAAAAAGGGTCATATTGGTCAAAAGGTGTCCAGTAGATTATTTGAGAACTCCACAATGATGGTAGTCACGACCTCCCCAGATGTCATGTATCATGTCCCAGATTTGCTCCATGCCTCCCATTTTAATTGTCAATACTAATGTTTGACCAGCATCAGTTTCTGCTTGTATAACCCAATTTTTTAAAAAGCTTCACTGTGGGAAGGAACCTTGGCTCTCTCCTATAACTACTTGAATAAAGCAGATTAGCAGACTGGAAAATGGTATTTCTTAAATGTCAGAATATATAAACCAATCTTCTTGTCAGCAGACCAAGAAAGCAGAGAGAAGTGAAAAGGTGCAGAGACGAAATGATCAGAATTTTGGAGGAGAAGGCAGTCACGTGAGATCCCGGGAACGCTGAGCTAAGAAAGAACTGCTGGAACCCAACCATCCCTGAGCCTCAGCAGCAACACTCCCAGAGCAGGCAGAGCAACATTTACCCTCTTTGAGGGTATATTTTAAAGAAATTTAAACAACCAAAACAACCAAACAACAAACTCCAACAAAGACAAGTCGGTAGCTGTGATATTACATTTAAATTAGTGGCCAGTCTCAATTAGTTATTTAGCTTTTTTAAAGCACAGAGCTTTTGTATTCCAAGACAGAAACCCTTCAACAACCCTACAACATTTTTAATCTTAAGAAATGCTTAGGATGATGGAACATGTAGGAATCAGAAGGAAAGTGCATTTAGTTATGAAAAAGCAAACTGAGAACTTGGATGGTTTTTCCTCAGCAGCTCCGGCTTTCACTTTAAGTTACTTTATTTAGCAATGCCTAAGGGTCACACATCACACTTTCATACCTGGATCTTAATTATGATAACAAGCAAACTCTGACATGCACTAATAGAAAAGGCTCCAACCTTTTTTCCAAGCCCCACCAAATCGAAAAAGATGCACTTAGGATTTAAAAAAAGCATTTAAGTTCCAATGTTTATTCTGCAAATAGGATCTGATGCATTCTGCGCCGCAGTCAAAGTGAACAGGTTCCTGTATTTAGCTTAACCTTAAGGCATATGTTGATTTTACAAAATGAAGCAAGTGTGCTATGCTCCTTCAGTTCCCATTTACCTTAGTGGATGCTGACAGGACTCAGCATTTTCCTCCATCCAGCTGTAAACCTTGACTTTTCCTTGACCTTCTCTATTGAAATATTTTGGTAGCAACTATAGTTGGCAATCCAAATTTTACCCCCAAATTCTCGGCTGGCTACAGAAAAATATAAACTTAAGCATCAATGAAAGAGTGTTCTGATGGACTGAAACTGAGGAGCACTTATTTCCTAGGGAAATAAATCTTATTTTTACCCAGTGATTTAGTGATCAGAGAAGTACAACATCCTCCTACTTTTCTTCTGCAATGTACTTTTCTCCTCTAACTGCTGTCACAACCTACCAAGACACAACTGCCCCAGGGAAATAAAATTTCCTTGCTCTGCAGGTTTTTTAATACATAGATATAGTTATCTATTGAAATGGAATGGTTAACCTAGATGGGGAGTTTCCTACCAGGAATAAGCCTTCAGCTTTGGAAGGCAGAGAACTCCAGTAAGCCTCAGAGTGCATTTGCTCTAACTTTTCATATTTGGCCCACTTATAGAATTAGTGCAGTTTAAATGCATGCAATGCTAGTGTTTGTGCTGCTGATTATAAATTGCTATGTATAGCAAGATAAGGCAGGAACAGTTTATCTGGAAAATGATCTGGTTAATTATTGAAAGTCTGTTTGAGGGGGGCAGGGAGTACATTTAACTCTCTCTTTCCCTGCACCTGCTCACCTGCCATAACTAGGAGGAAACACACAGCTTTGAAAATCCACTTTTCCATAGCACCACCTCACTTTCCACTACTGAAAACTGTGTGAGCCATTATGCACCCTGGTAACTCTCCTACCAGGCGCACAGTAGTGTTTACCTGGCGAGGCTCTGCTGCCTTCTCAGTTGGAAACATTTTAAAGCTGTATAAAATGCCATGATTGAAGTGAGGCTCACCTGCTGATGGGGCACCAGTGGGAAATCATCACCTTGAGGAATTCCAGGCAAGACAAGACTGCATGAGTACATTGCTCTGCTACTGAAGGCTTCCGACACAAAGACAACTGAATGAGCAAGGATAATACACACAGAAGGTAAATGCAGGGAGATGCTACCAGTAATAAAAGCATCTCTTTAAAAGGCCTCCTCTTTCAAAAGTAGGCTCACAACTTTTGTTGAATTTCTTCCCTCAGAGTCTAAACAAGCAACTCCTAAAAAAACCTGCCTTTGTTTGAAAGCTTATTTTATGAAACCCTTTTTACAGCAACCTGAAATGACATTGATGACAAAAGTATTGACTGTTAATGACCTTAAGAAATGTCATTCTGTTGCAGACAAAAATCTGCCTGATACGTCTGGCAATGGCTTGGCCCCAAAAATCCTAAGAGAATAACTATATTAAAAATATTAGTTTACAACAGAAGCAGCTTGGTCCAGTTGGATGTACTTTGCTATTACCAACTGTTTGCTTTAACTTCTGAGTGCATGACATGCTTACAGAGAAAGCTACCACACCATTAATACCCTAACCACAACATAAAAAGTTTACAAGAGTTCCATAATCAAATAAATTTTTTTCAAAATTAAATTATTTCATAATAGCAAAAAGTAAACTGAACTGCCATCCACGGTCTACTGGGGATTAAAATACCACAATAGAAAAACCTCCAGAGCAACCATGAAACCATAGGGAAAAAATGCACCAAAGCACAAAAAAAAGGTTACCATGGGAACAAAGGCTATTTTCCAACTTGTCACATAATAGCCCCAGTATGGCAGACCTTTACTCATAAGAGCAATCCCACAGGCTTAGGAAAGCAACATGTATAATTATTGCTTGATCTGAAAAAATCTAAGAGGAGATGGAGTGGGAGGGCTTGGTCTTTTAACTCCCTTACACCCCCTCCATTCCACCAAGACAAAATTAGGGTGGATGCTGAAAGTGTGTTGGTATTACAGCATCAGTGTCTGCTATATTAAAATACCACACAGGAACAGAAAAGAGAAGTAGGAAGGTCTGCACACCAATCTAAACTTCATAAACAGGACGTAGGGGAGAATGAAAAGCAACAGACAGCTCGCAGTATCGTTTAGTATGAGGTACCAACACAGAACTGAGTGCTAAGACTCAAGCCCATGAGCCTATCATAGAAATTCCTCACATGAACAGACTTCAGTATCTTGCAGAGATGCAGGGAGTTCTGTACACATTTGTAAAAGGAAGATTGAAAAAATAAACAATCCACCTAAGATGATCTCTCTAATCAGAAAGTAATAATCCTTAATAAGATTAGGCACAGGTATTTATATTTTACTGGAAGTTTCCAGCTTAGCACTGGCTTCAGATAATAGAGTGAGAGTCAAACTCCAACTTTATCACCATCTCTAATTAACAGATATTTTAAAAGACTAATAGTGACATTATTTTGAAACATCTTCTGTCACTTCTAAAACCACTATTTGAAATAATGACGGCTTCCTTTTCACTTACATTTTTTCCATTTTTAGGAAATTCAACCTGTTCATGGTGTTTTAATGCATGTCACTATTACTTGATACATGAAATGACTCTTGCAGCTCTAGGCATATAGATGTGAAGGTAGTTTGTAAGTTTATTTTTTCCACCCTCCTGGTGTCATGGCCCAAACCAAACATATTTCCAAAACTAGAAGGCAGAATTTCCACGCCTATCTTTACTGGTCCTGTCTGGCTTAAAGAATCACTTTCCTTCCCAGTCTCTCTGGCTCTCAGGATGCTTACCAACTGTTTGCAATTGGATCTCCTCCAATAATCACGATCCCAGTCCAACCTGTGAATTTTGTCACAGGTGAAACAGTCGTCTTGGGCTTCCTATATGCTTTTAAAATCTGTGGTGATTAGCAGAGCACACAGCAAGCAGCAGCTCCAGTTCAGGCAGGGACATCACTTCCCACTTGTCCCACCTCCACCATACAGTGACAATTTGCAGAGATCCTTACTCTTATATTTACCCCAAGGTAAGTTCACTCCTGTTGGTGGTGATATTGTTGACTGCCACATTTATTTGCACACTTCAAGTTCCCCTGTTTTCCTTTGCCTGACGTTTATGTGGAGGGTTCAGGCAGTGTGAGCCAAAAGAGAGGTACATAAATGAGTATTTGGCAGCCCAATTTCCCATCCTACTCCTGTAGAAGGAATGCAGATATTCTTTCCTCCTTCTTCCTAATTTAGAAAGTCAGGTAAGTTGAACAATGGGCAGGGTGGAGAGAAGAGAAATGCAAGTCACTTGTCTTTGTAGCACCTTCCTCTCTTCACTTGCTTGCAAAAGGGCTTGTTTTGAAATGGACACACAGAAAAAGCTGGTTTAAACTCATCATCACCAGTTAGGAAGTCACTGAGTACTTGCACCCACAAGAACAATTAGGAAGACATTATTGCTACAGCATCTGAACTCATACTCCAGCATATTCACAGGCTGCATGTGTGCAAATGCACCGACCACACTCATGCTGTACAGCCTTCAGAGTGACTTACAGTTTTCAATTTCACACAAACTTTGGATTTAAGCATAATTATCCCTATTTTGAGCACCCATTTTGGAAACCATGACAGAGGAACGGTTTAGGTGATAAAACAGCACTGGATCCGAAATGCAGCTATTCAAAGTTCGGCACAAAAGCAAAGAATTTTGAGCAGAAGTACTACTGAATCTTGGAAAAAACAGTTTTAGAAAGTAGATGCACAGTTAACATTCCAGAATCCCTTTTAAAATCAACAATAATTACATAATAGGAAACCTCTGCTTCCATTAACTAAATAAAAACTCTATTGATAGCTTGTCAAAGTAGAAGGTAAAATCAATGGCATGTGTTTTAAAAATATTCCAAACCCCAAGTCCTTTCAACTCCCCTTTCTCTATTTTCACAGCAAGTGTAACCGCTGACATGTAATACAGCTATACTGTATTAAGTAACCATAAATTTTAACTTTTAAATCAATTAAAATACTCCTCCATTATATGTCAGAGTGACAAGTAATAGCCTGCTGAGTGCCATGGAAAATTTTGGTCAAATAGCAGATGAGGGCTGCAATCACTGACTGATACCTAGAGCAAAGACTTTTGGTAATTCTCCCACAAGCAATCACAATTGCTGACAAAGTTCAAATTTGTCTTGACAGGATTGTCAAGGCAAACTAGAAACGTTCACAATTGCAAGTCAAAGAATTCATTTTTATTCAGCTGAAATTCACTCCACTGCTCACATACTAATGATACACAGGACTGTACCTACCACTCTCTCTGGCTGAGTAGCTGAAACCCTGATAGCAAAGACTAAAAGAAAATGGGAGCACTAAGCAAAACACGGGCCAGGAGAGTTATGTTCTACAACTAACACAGCCCCAGTTCATCTCCTAAATCCTGTGCTACAAACTGCCAGAACTCTCTTGCAATATATAGCAGGCCTTGATTTTGCAAGGCAGCTTGCATTTAACTTCAGTGGGAATAAGAGCTGGTACAATAATTAAAAATACCACCATTCCTCCCATTTCAGGAAAAGGACGTTTAACTGTTTATGCACAAAAGCACATTACTGCAGAGGCAGACAAGAGTTTATGAGTGTGCATAATTAAGTGCTTATGCATTAATTTACACAAGTTATGTAGAAATCAAGGTGTATAGCAGAGTGAGCAAACATTATTACCTGCTAATCCATCACCCCCCCAGAATTCACTTACACAGCCCGTTCGTGGCACAGACTTTCACTTTAGCAAGGACTGCAATATTTGCATTCATTGTTCTACCACAAATATTACTCACTGACACAACAGGTCCCACACAGAGCCAATTAAAACCAAAGAACTTGGTGACACATTCTTTGCTTCATTAAGCAGTATCATCAAATCACTGAATGGACTGGGTTGGAAGGGACCTTGGGACTCATCTAGTGCCAACCCCCTGCCATGGGCAAGGGCACCTTCCACTTAACCATGTTCCTCACAGCCCCATTTAACCTGGCTTTGAATTTCTGCCTGTTCAAAACAATCTGCTTTTCTTTTTCCCCTCCTGTAGCCATCAAAATTATTTCTGTTAAAAACAGGTGTGCAATATGCAGAATAAGCACTTGGAGGAGAAAGAAGATGACTCAACACAGAGTAAGCTCTGAGCACCCGTAGTTTCAAACGTTGCAGCAACCAGAGTGTAACGTAGTTTTATCATGCAGCTGGAGGATCCAGGAAGTCCCCATCTGCACACCTTCAGGCTTCAGACCACTTCACCCTATACAGCTCCTGGCATGGGAGCCACAGCTCTCATAGCAGACCTGCAGCTTTTTACTTCTGTCTTTGCTTTTTGTGTTCCTAAATAACATACACAGAATAAAGAGTAGAGCTACAAAGTATAAGAAAATATTTTGCTATTTTTAAAAATTATTAAGTTGTTCTTCAGGAGTGGGAATAATGAAACCTTGTATCCTAGGTCCTTCTCCTTCCTGCTTGCAGTGTTTAATAGGAGAAAAATGATAACTAGCCCCTTTCCTCTAGTGGGGGCACTAATTGGGTGCCTTTCCTCCTTCCTCACTTCTTTTAATGGAACTGGTAAGAGATAACAGCTAAAATGGAATAGCTGTAATAGCTATTCCATCCACTGTCAAATTTAGTTGGATTTGGCTGACATTCAAAACTTATTAGGTGGGAACACATAGACAGCTGAGTTACATAAAGATCTCCTTAGGCTCTGTCTAGGGGTCTGCTGGACTTGCTACTGTAAACCGGTAACCTTTTTACAGCATGTTATCAGTTACCAGATACTCATCTGATTCACCTATTCTTGTTTGTTTTCCCCAAGCATTCTAGTTTTGCACTTGTCTATACATGCCTAGTTATTGAATTTGCAAAATCTTGACCACACTGGAGAGTGTTCTTGTCTTTTTTGTGGTTTTGGACTCCAAATGTGGACTTTCCTTGAAGACATCCTTGCAATATTTTCTGGACTTGCCTCAGAGCCATTCTGATTTTAATGAGCCCATGCAAACCAGCTTCAGGCACCACACTGTCCATCCCTTCCCTTGAAAATCTGTATCTGTGCTCCTGTATCTACAAAAAACAGTGTTTCTAAGCTACTTAAAAACACTTGTAAGAACTCCACAAAACCCTTTTCAGGCTTTTTACACCAGCAAGGACTCAAAGACAGTCCAAGAGGAACTCGCTAATGCTTGGGAGAAGCAAGGCTGTTATCCAAATTTCACAGTCATACAGAGGAACGTTAATAAAAGTAAATGCATACCAAGCACTTGTTTGAAGTTCAACGCTTCTTTCATTCCCGAAACACTGCTTTAATCTCGCAAATGCTGCTCTGCCTTTTGTTACCCTTGCTGGTGACTGTGTTGTCAAGCACAGCAGTGCTCAAGCAACTTGCTGCAGGAGCAGCACAAATTGCCTACAAATGTCAAACCCGTAGCGCTAAACGTGAATGTCTCCCAGCAGAGCCAGGCTGGAGCAGCACCTCCAGTTTGCCTCACACAAGTCCTCAGGCCAAACTGATTGGCAGAATAACGTGGAGAGTCAGTCCCTCCTGCTCTCAGACCTTTGGGAACCAACTGCAGTGGCTGGCAGAGAGTGGCAGGCTGCAGGTTATCAGCTGTGCAATCTTGGATTTGATGCAAAAAGTTGGAAATTCCCCCAACCCTGCGATACAGGGTGCAGTTTCTCCTACCACAGTCACCAAAGCAGCCCTGCCTACAAGATACCAAGGTGGACCAGACCAGGGATGAAGCCTTGTGCCTATCTCAAGGAGGGAAGCTGCGATGCTTTGCCCCAACTGAAAGCACCCACCGGAGCTGCCAACTCAAGGGCTTGCCCAAACAGCTGAATTTTGCCAGAGCCTGAAGAAACTCTTGAGATTAATGGTATTACAGGCTTTGATTTGCTTGACAAAGATAATATAAAGGTCTCTGTTCTCAGCTTTTCTGAGATTTCCTTGGCTGAAAAATTGCATTAACTGTTCCTCAACCAAGCTAAACCTCCAGTCTGCTGACCATTATTCCAACAAAGTTTGTTTTTCCTGCAAGAAGTGAATGAATACACCATTTTCCAAGGCATGCAGTCTACTCTTTTTGTAGAGTTGAGTCTGTGCAGGCTTGAACTCCTGAGGAATCATCTGCTTGTCCTTGATGCCTGCAAACAGTCGTGCTGTGGTCAGGCCAGGTGGTGCTCTCTGACCAGAAGTACCACAAGTGCCTGCTGCTCTTTATAGTATTCACAGTACAGGCAGAAAAGCTTGTGCTGGTCAGGTCAGAAAACTTTATTTAATGCTTCATTAAAGATGCTAGATAGAAATTTTAATAAACTGGTGAAGTGTTCGCATCATTGATTTGGCTTTTCCTTGTAGCTGGTTCCCTGTGTTTGACCATCTTGACTACAGACTGATGCAACACCACTGAATTTACAGCCATAGACCTTCATACCTGTTCTTGTGCCTTCTCTGCCATTACAGTTCCAGCTTAAACCAATGGCAAACCCCTCCAACTGCCTCTGATTTTTACAGGAACTGCACATGTAGCCACAACAAATTCAAATTCACGGTAGCCACAGTGAAACCAGAGCTGGTGAACATCACTGTGAGAGGCTGGTCCCACCTAGCAGCAGCAGGTGTAACAACTACACAAAAGTTCAGGGAAAGAACACAATAAAAGTGGCTTTCCTAAATTGTGTAGATACTGCTTAAAGCATAACCCCCAAATAATACAAATGCCCATGCTCCTTAAGGTATTTAGCAGCTATTTTAAAGTTACTGTGGTTGTATGAAAGAAAAAAAAAAACACCCAACAAACTATGATATGAAGACAGTCTAAGTCCATGAATGAATATTGATAAACTGCTGATCGTGATGCACCATAATTATTCTTAGAGCATGAGGTCACAATTCTAAATTATGAAACTGCTGAAATAATATTTTTAAAGTTTCATCTTTCCCTTATGCATAAAAATCTCTGCTAAGCCTGCAAAATCTTGACCTCAAATGTAAGGACATTATGCTACTTTAATAAATTATATAGAAGGCTTGACTTGTGATCAAGAAAATATTAAGGCTTGGGTTATTATATTTTACATTATTTCTTTACTCATTAAACCTGAAGAGCTTTCATTAACAGTAGAGAGTAATTCAATTCACTGACATATTATTAACAAAACATGATACACATATTTAAATTCCAATGCTGTGAAAGAGATGACAGGAATAAACTGGACAGTTGAAATCCAGATGATGTAAAAGAAAAACAGAATTTTATATAAAAAGAAGGGCTTCAACATTTTAACTTAGTCCAAATTTATCTGAATGGGCATTATGACTTAAAAAAAAATAAGTTAACAGAAAAAAATACGGATTACTTTGGATTCTGTTGTCTTAAGCAAATGCACTTCAGCTCTATACTTAATTAGAAGTAGATGGCAAAATTTTGTTGGTGTCTGTTGCAAATTTGACATCTTGCTGCTGTTGCTGATGAGACTGCAGGGGCCTGTCTGCACAACTGAGAAGTTCACCACCAAGGCTGTTACTCAAGTGCACAAGTACAGCCATGGCTCCAATTAACTATTTATGAGCTGTTCCACTGCTCTAGAAAAAAGTGCACTATCAAGAAAAAACCTGCTCATTAGAAAGCAGCCTGTTAAAGTATTTTTAAATATAACAGTGCAATTTCAGTAGACACAGGCACATTATTTTTTTAAGGAGAAAAGGAACCAAAGCATTTTCCTCTGGAGCTGAGTGGTTTAAAATTTTAATGAAGAAAGGATTTAAGACTGTATTATAAGAAACAATGTCTCGTTGACAGAAATGTAGTTAAGGATAATACTGCAAATCTTTCCCATTATATTATATCTGTGCCCTTTTACCCCTTTTACCCCAGGCATGCACATGCTTCCAATAAGTGTGAAGACTGGCAGGGAAAAAGGGACTGGGTGCTGCTTCCAGGTGACTCCTCCTGTAAGGGAATCTCTGCCACAGCTTCCCTTTATATCCACAACACTACTGGAAATAACTGCGCTCCGAAGCTGAAACTCCTCTCTCAAATGGAGCAAAATTTAAATAATTTAAGTGAATAAGCAGCAAAATCATTCTCTTCTCATTATGCTAAGCAGATGGGGCAGTGTAGGGGAGAATATGACAAACCTGTCCCGGTCAACCAACTCTATCAACCACTCCAAACTCTTGAGAGTGCTCTGAGGTGCTCTGGTTATTACTGATAGCACAGAAAGATTATATCCAGTACTTTTATACTCCTACAGTCCTCAAGTCTTTCAAGAAATTCACACATGTAAAACAATCACTACTACTTGAAGCTGTGTCCTTCATTTCCACTTCTCTGCAGTTTCCTTATTCAAAGTACCCCAGAAGCCATGTTACTTAACGCTCCTACCAGGCAGAGATATTTTGGACAAACCACAAAAAAAATTTCGTAACTAAATTATCAGATTGATGGGTGACACCGAAGCATGACCTGTCAAACTGTTTCTGAACTTCACCTTCTAAATTACTGTCTACCCAGTTGTTTCAAACACGTGTCACTTTGTTAGTCCAAACGAGCTTGTTGCTTAAAATACTCCTGCATCCCACACATTTGTTCCTGGAAGGTAACGTGATGGAGCCCATCTGAAATCCCGTCTGGAATGTTTACCTGTCTCAAGCCCTCCCTTTACTTTGCAGCATCCTTCCTCCCTGCTGAGAGTTCATCAGAACAATATTTTCCTGCAACAAAGCACACGAATAACCATCACCTGCACGAGGACAGGTCACCCAGACAAATTAATAAATGAAAAACCTTGTTGTAAACTGCTGACACCTTGATGTTAACTTACTGCTCACACTTGATCTTAACATTTACCCACCCACATGTCCAGATCTCCAAGGATGACTCGAGGGATCCAACACCTCACCAGTTTGCTTTTGCGTATTGAAGCTGACAGCCCAACAGCCCTTCTTTCCCTCTCTCCCCCCCACCTCTCTTCTCTGTGTCCTCATAAACAATGCCACCTAAAAATAAAATGATATGTGAGAACAATAAAGGGCAATAGTGAGACTTAGCCCAGCAGCAGAGCCAAAGTATGACACTTTCAGCTGCTGCATGCTGCTAACTCCAATCCTGTTAGGGTCAGCTTCGAAACTATCTCAGATTAGATACAGAAACACAATTCTGAACTGCTCCAGAGTTGTGTTTTAGTTCACTGCCAGCCTGCAGAAGGAAGCTAACAGAGCAGAGGACAAATGACATGAATAATGATCCTCCCCCACCCCAAACCTCCTTAAGTATCTACAAGGGACATAAATGAAATACAGGAGAGGTCATATAAGTACCTCTGAAAGAAAAATAGAAAATAATAATAATAGTAATAATAATAGTAATAACAATAGTAATAACAATAGTAATAACAATAATTTGCTCTTGGTTTTCCTAGTAAGACAAAATCAGTGTCAAGCTGTGTGATCAGCACCTTAGCATACTACCATTGATACTGGTTTTCTTTTCCTATATTTTGTAATAGTTTTCCAGCCTTTTGCCTTTCAGCTGAAGGCAGTCTCTTCACATGTATCACGGAGTCAAAATGTTTAACAAAGATTCCTTGAAATCTCTTGGGAGAACAAAGGGAAAAGATAAAGAAGAAAGAAATTAAGGAGTATATTTAGTCCTATCTCTTATCATTTTACCATAACATGGAGGGAGAGTAAAGAAAAAGAGAAAGCCTAATTAAGTGGTCTGAATGATATATTGGGAGCTCTACATGCTTCCCAGGCTACTTCTAAAGAAAGTTTTATGCATATGCAAGTCTGTTCATGGAAAGGTACCATATGTTTATAATCATTTATCCTTTATACAATGCGTACTTCATTTTTTTTTTCCCCTTTCCTAACAGTGAGATTCACAGATCTGGAAGGATGTTAAATCCTAAATCTGCAAAAGTTCATGACAGTCTATGGCAAAACTCCATTTTACTTTGGATTAAAGATACTTGGTGACGTTCCAAGCAAGCCCATCAATACGTGCACGAATGGGACTTACTGGTTCCCCAGGAGAGAGATATCACTTGTGTGCTCTGTGTGTGCTCCCTGAAGATATTTGTGTAAGAATTGACAAGGATGTTATCTTGATACACAGAATTTGCAAGTGCTAGAAGTTGGATGTGCTCAATTGAGACAGGGATTGAACGTCCCATTCAAGAGTTACAAGCACTGCCTGCAGTGCTGTGCAAGAGCTGCTGTGAATTTATGTATGAATTGAAACAGGCACGAAAGCACTTCACTGGACGTTTGCTGCTTTTATAGCTAATATTCCAACTATTTGAGGAGCCTTTACAAATTGCAAACAATTCTTGCCTCTCTTTCCATCTCCCTATTACGGCTAGGGATGAATACATAAAAGCTTTTAAGACTTTTCCTCAGTCTTTGGTCAGTATCTGTTAATTACTTCAGCTTGAACTACCTCTTCTGCAGTGTTACAGCATGATTGAAGCATTAAACTTCAATATGTTAAGGAGACCAGAAGAGTTACATATACTTTTCACTTCTAAGCTTTCACTTAAAGAGTTTTTCTCTTGTCACTGCGTTAGTTTGTATTCCCTTCCGTATTTCCTCAAGCTTTTCTCTGAAGATTCAGACATTTTCTTCCACTCTTCTGCATGCCAAACACATCTTTGGGTAGGATTTAAAGGGCTCAGATGTCAGGTATGTAAACTATTTTTCCTTTAAGAACAGAACTGGCACATTAGGCTATTTCAAAGATAAGTGCATTTGAGGCTGAAACTTGCCTTCGAGTTTTATTCTCTTATATCAGCAATGACATCTTGATAATCTTGGCTATGGTGAAATAAGAAAAGTTGTATCCACTTACTATTTTTTTTGTTTTGGTTAAGTATGTAATCATGGAATTTGAATATACTGCATTATGTATGATCATTTATTTTTCAATACAGTTTCCCAGGTTTCTTCTAGATTTTTTTTCATCTAAATACAAAACTTGAAGCTTGTTTTACCTTTTCCCAACTCAGTCAGAAACTATATATGTGATGCCTGCACAAAGTAAAAATACTGTCTTTGGCATTTGTGGTTGTCTGCTGAAGCTGACTCCTGTGTATAACCCAGAGCAGTTTATCCCAGACTAAAGTGGCTGTGTAATCATCCATAATTCAGAGGCAGCACCTGTTGGATTTACACTAACAACTCGATACTTAAGTAAACTCTTCGAAGCTGGAGCCAGCAAAAATACCCTACACTAGCAAATCTGACACTGATGGAACTGAGATTGGTTTCAGTAAATTATGCCAGTATTTTCACCTCCAAAAAAACCCCAAAACATAATGAACAGGATAATCTCCAGGCAAGATGTTCAAAATTTGTTAAAACACCAAATATCAAAACATTTGCTCAGAAAAGTTAGGATATCAGTTTTGTTAGCACGAGACAGACAACTCCCATCCCACCACCATTTCTACCTCCTCCTAAACATTTCCTCAATTTCCATTAGAATCCAAGACTAACCTAGTCACTGTGGTGGGCACTGCTTTTAAGACAGCCATGCAGAAAGCAGTCATGCAATATTTGAATCAATATGCATCATTCAACAGAGTGCCAGTTCTTCACAATTCCCATTTTTAAAAGATAAACACAAAGTACACAGACCAACGTACACAAATCTCAAAAATCTACCTTCGATAGTTAAGAGACATTTTAGGAAATGAAGACACTCAGCTCAGCTTTCTGACACAATTCAAGGTCAAAATCCTGTAAACTCACTCATTAAAAAGCAGGAATTGAAGGTTCACAAAGCCAGATAAACCAGTTTTGATGCCATCACAACAGCTCTGCAGGCAGCCATGGTAACACAGAAGCACTGCCCCCCATGAGCTCTAGGAATATCCCACAGCACTGGAAAGTCAGAGCACAAAGGAGACTGGTGAGCCATATTTTCCAAGTGACTTGTATATTCAGTGAGGGATCCAAGTTTTTTTAGCATCATCTCTGATCACAAATGGAAGTCACCTCAAGCCTGGTGCAGCTTATAGCAAGTTAAAAGGCCAGTCCAGAAGCTGAGGTGGCCAGGTTGGATGGAGAATCACTAGGATGCTTTGGCACCAGTGGCCACAGGGCCTTGGAAGTTGATTCTTCATGCCCAAGCTGTCCCATGCACATCAAAGGCTGCTTTGCCTTAGTGCCATGGGTTCAGTGATCATGGACAGACTTCACAAATACTTATTTATGTAACTAAAACTCTTACTACAACAACAAACATAAGTATGTACAAATGTATGAGATACTGTACCTTACTTTGTTGGGTTTTACTGCACAGCACCATTTTACTTCTAGGTATTAGAATTAGGAAAATATAAAACATTAAAAGAAGTAATTGTGGAGGCACGTGAGACACAGCAATATTTCCTTTCTGTTATTGGTTTCCTTGAAGATTAATACTGGACACAACCCCTTAAATCAACTCAGTTCTACACTACTTATAAATTTAATGCTGCCTTCTTACTGCATAAATAATGATCTGATTGAGTGGCTATGAACTATGGAGTCTGTTTCTTCCTTTTTTTTCCCTAACCCCTATCTTGAAACAGACCACTGGGACATCAGATAGAGAGAGAGCAATGAAATGTCACAAGGACCTTCTACTGACACAAAAAACAGTCATCCACAAGAATCCATCTTCCTAAAGTCTGTGATAGCTATCAGATACCCTGACAGTGACATGCTCCCACCTCACCAGATATGAAATAAAAAATAATTTTAATAAACCCCATAATTTACAAAAAAATCAACATTTAAGCATATGGAAAAGGGTCCCATCCTGGCCATTTCAAGGAAGATGGCACAACAACAAAAATCAATCTACCAGTGTTCCTGGGGAAACAGAAAGCAAGACCAGAAGATCAAACAAACTGTATGTCAGGGAACTGTTTCCCCCTGTGAAGCACTTCTGAATTCTGAAGGAACAATATTCCCCCATGCCAAATGGACATGATTTCTTTCTGTTATCCATCCTTTGAGACGGGGTAAGCCATTGGTATAATTAAGAATAGGAACAGAATCCCAAGCCATCCATTCTACAACAATATTAGGAATTTTCTTCAAGGATTTTTATTTCTATTCCTCAGCTAAAGAAGTTGACAGATAAGTCTTGAGCTCTTTTTATTAAAATCTTCAGGGACATTTCCATTTCTGGTTTATGGTGATGTGAATTTGCCCTGCCTCTACTTATGGTAGTCCTGTTTCTGAGCCTTGGAATTAAAAAGCTATTGATTATAACCAAATTGAATATTCAATTTGAACATGGAAGATTTTACTTTTACAGGGACTGTCAGCACAGTGAAAGCCAAAGCTCTGCCTCTGCAGCTGCTCTCTGCTACAGGGTCAACCACTGCTTCCAGGAGAGTGGTCCAGCCATGGCATCACAGAGGTGAGCAGTGTAAATAAACATATAATCTCAGATGACATAATCCAGTAGCTGGATGGGCAGGAAAGTCTTGGTTTTGTAGTCTTAAAGATCTGAGTCTTGCCAAGAGCCATGATACAATTCCTAGCAAAATCAAGGTGGGCCAGAAATCCCCTTCATGACTGACACAGCATCTCAGGGCAGCATCACAATTAAGTCCTTCCCTTAAACCAACCCCCATCCACAAAGGCAGAGCAAAACCACGAGCAATGATCAAGGAAGCAGCCAGGAGGCACATGCACTCCTGACCGAAATTTTATCCTCAAAAACAGGCATTTCTTTTGCAATTGGGTGAAAATAAGCTTAAATATATTAAATATCAGCAAATTGCACATGTCTCCCTCCTCCTTCCCCCTCAAACCTATGATCAAGGGAGTAGATTTTTAACTCAAATTTCAGTTATATTCCCCCTTTCATATTGCAGTGTTTTCTCATTTGGAGTTGGAGAATGAAGACAAACAAACAAAAGCACCACAAAAACCAAAAAGCAGAAACTGAAACCTGAAATTGCTTCAGGATGCAGGTTTCTTTAAAACACAGAGTGTTGGCTGAAGCTAGGGATTAGTTAAGCAGTAATTATAATTTACAGTATGCAAAGAGGTACTGTAATAAATGTACATCTGGGCAGTGGGCTGAAGTGGCAGAGATGATGTTTTATTCCCTCTTCTCCACACTCCTCAAGGACGTGGTAGCTGGCATTTCAGAGCAAGAAGAAAGGTAAGCACTTACAGTGTGATGAAATTTGTGAGCTACATCCAAGTTTTTTTAAAATTATATGTATGCATATACATATACACACACACAGAGAGAGAGAGATACACACCATACACAGATGAGTCGCCAGATAAATTATCTACAAAAGTTTACTTCTGCACTGAAGACACAGGCTGTCACTGCTGGGAGCCAGAAGCTGAATGCCATTAAGATGCAGAGTCCAGTACAACTGGTCAAGAGGCAGGAGCTTCAGGGAGGCCCCCTGCACCTGAACTGTACAATGCTGGTACACAGCTCTCCATAAGATTATTGAATTACAGAGTTACCCTTACTGAATACCACTGTGCAGTCACCTGCCCTGCTGTGGATAGCATATGATACAGTGGAAAGAATTCAAAAGAAAGATCAAAACCCCCAGAAATCCTGATGAAAACTAACACCAGTGGAACAGCAGCTACAACTAAAGTTGCCAAACAACTCTTCATTTACTGATAGAAAAAAAATTTCTCTATTTACTCTGCTTAACATTTTAGAGCATGGGTGTGTTTCAGGCTAAAAGAATCTGTGTTTTAAGAAAAATGCAGTGGATGTTCCTGAAAAAGCAAAGTGAAGGGAGAACACTGTTTGGACAGTATTCATATTTCCTACAATTGATCCTTTGAGAACCAGTATTTCCATGTTTTAGTGTACAGACTTTGAATTAACCTTGGAGCCGGAGGTGGTGCTTTTTCCAGCGGAGGGAAAATCCACTCAAACCCACCTACAAGCAGTGTTTACATGCACTCAAGAGTGGTTTGCAGTACTTGGCAGCAGCATTCCCTCCATTTTAGCTACACTGAGCAAGCTGCAGACGAGGGCTGAGCAAAGTTCACTCTCCTCTCTCCCTCCTTTCCTTTGCACAGATGCTCATTCTTCCTGTGACAGCTGCACCTGAACTGAGATGAAGGATACTTGAATCCCACCTCATCTCTGCAAACACCTTGCTATGAATATAGACTGAGAAGGAAGAGCAGGGAAAGTCCCAGCCTGAGCACAAAGGGACCAGGACAGGCAGCACAATTATATTTACTTGAGGCTGCTGAGATGCAATGGGTAAACAGAGGATTACAAGGAGAAGGGCAAGGTGGAAACGTGCCAGCAGCAGAAGAAAGGAGGAAACTGTCTGTTGGGAAGAGCAGCAAAAATGCTCTGCAGCAGTGTGGGTGAAAATACAGAGTTATTTAGAACAGAGTACGAGATGAGGCAGAGCAGTGAAGACTCCAGGACATCACAAACATCTCCCTGTGCCTTACTGCTACTCACGGCCTCTTTCTACAGCAAGTCTGTCAGCAAAAGCAGCAAGGTTCATTTTTAAGGTTCAGTGAGCCACATGGGTGCTAATATTCTTCCTTGAGATGGAAGTCACTCCACCTGCTTTCTTAAGATGTGGTCTCAGAAGCACTTGTGACTGTAAAGTTTTGTGACTGTACACAACCTTATCTATTAAAACTCTGCTTTGTGTACAGGCTGAACAACCCACTACCTAGACAGCAAATTTGGAAGAGAAAATTCAAGCATATTCAATAACTGAAAAAAAAATAAAAATCTATCATTAGGAAGGAGACTGTGCCTCTTTCATTTCAGAAACCTGAACAAGGCTGGAAAGTTTTGGCAGAAAATTACCAATATGTTTAAGAAAGTACAATATCACCATGAAGAATTGAATTTATCATAACTTTTCCACATGCTATATAATACTTTTCATGCAAACATATGCTTTTGCCAAAGATTTCTCTCACTTTTATCTTTGAACTGTGAAAAGACTCCAAAAAGCTGCACGAGCCAATAGCCCACATTTAAGGCAATTTGCAAACTGTGCACTGAGTTCATTAATACTGACAATTCAACAAACAACGTAGCCTTTGAATAGCCATGTTGATCCCAATTTTCAGCAATTAAACTCCATTCACATACTTTGAAAATGCTTACAGGAAACAGCGCTTACACCTTCACACATGTGGAGACACTGCGAGCGCATGGAGTCCAGGAGAACTCATGGCTTGCTTACAGCACCCCAAACTGCTGGAATTATTTTGGATGGCGTTCTCTCCAGCTGTGCCATGTGAAAGGAGAAGTGAGAAGGGAGCAGGCCAGAACAAACACGGTGTGCTCCGCCAGGCGGGACCAGGAACGGGAAGCGCGCGGCTCCTGAACATCAGAGCGCGCAAACTGCTCCTGCCCCGGGATGGTAACGGTGCCACGGAGGTGGCAACACTCACGAGGAATGATCGAAAGGGGAGGGTGACAGGAGCTGGAAGAGGAGGACCACTGCCTCATTCCAAAGGAAATTCAGCTTGCCCACTTCCCCTCTCCTCCTCAAAGCTTGAAAAGGCTGCCTTGTCTTCACAAGGCACGACCTGTTAGATCCATCAATGAAGATCTCAGAGAAAAAAGTGTCAAACCAGTTAATACTCTGATTTTTACATAGGATTTTAAATATCTTTTAAACATTTAGTAATGCTACATTCTCCACAGGACTTTCGTATCTATACTTTAAGTATTATGAAATATAAATTAAGTTCACAATCTAGTATTTTTGTCATGGGAATGGTTCTCAAGTTCTTAGGCTTAGCAGATGGTCGATAACAGATTTCACTATTTCCTGTTTTTCCCCCATTTTCTTGGATTTCAGCAACAGAATAGATCTTTTCCTGAGCAATCTGTTCAGTTTGATTGCGTGTCTTTTCTGAATTCTATCCCGTACTTATTTTTCTTTTGTAGTATCCTCCCCTCCACCATGTCTCTTCTCTGGAAGTTCTCTCTTTGGTTTGTAGTTGCTGGACAAGAACAAAAGCAAATCTCAGATGAAGCAGACAAAATGTATGCTGACTTCCACACTGCTTTTTCAAGTTGTTTCTATTATGCAAATTATTCCCAACGAGTCACACGCACTCACACTTCCTGACCTGCAAGTTTGTTTTTACAGAATCATAACTCACTTCTCTCTGTCTCTGCTCCAACACATTGTCCAACTTTCAGGATTGCTCCGCAGAGTTACTCCCAGTTACCTCCACACGCACATTATGGCTAAGTGCGCTATTCCTACGTAATCAATTTAAAAGTTCTCTAATTCAGAACAAATCTCCCTCCTGCCTTGAAACTACCTCTGCCCCCACAGAGAGAGCCAGGTTGCTTTCCCTGCCTTCCCAGGTGCTCCCTCCACATCAAGGTACGTCTGCACTCTGAGGTTCACTCTGCCTCAGCAGCTGCTCCCCGCTCTGCAATCGAGATGTGATGGAGAGGAACACGTTCAGCAGATTTATAAAAAGTTTGAATTGCTCTCGAGAACAGTCATCCACTGGCCTCCCTGCTGCCATAAAGGGAAACACTCACAGTACAGCGACAAGAGAGGAAAATCCCAGGTTCCCTAGCTCTTTAAGCCGATGCAATAAATCAAGAGTTACATAACTTCTCTTCTTCTCCCTCCTAAAAATACATTCCTAGCCTGAAATATAATTATTAAGTCTGAAAAAATAAAATGATGTTTCCATGGTTTTTACTAACTCTCAGGCTGAAACATGGAGGTCTTTGGAAGAAAGCTGCTGTGGGGAAGCGGGAAGGTTACAGAGGCAGCAGCATTCCACCAGGATAGAGGAAGATGCACAGCATGCAGGGCTGAGGATCATGCAAAGAGGAGTGCTAGCTTTTATTCAAAATGCTGCTGTCCCACTTCTCCCCTGCAGTCTGGGGGAGCTGCTCCCCTCGCTGGGATGGCACAGTGAACATGCACACTGTCTGCTCCTTGTCTGGCTGGGTTCCAGGGGAGACAACCCACCCTGGACCAGGTGCTCACTCTGGTCACTGGGGCAGAGGACATGGCCTGAGGGCCCCTGGGGTGGGTGCTGCACCCACAGCAGACACCTCCCTCCTGGCCCTGGAAGGGCCCACAGGTCTCCACAGGTACGTGCAAGCCTCAAACAAGGTCATCTCCAGCAGCTCCTGCTCTCTGAGCACAGATGGAGGCACTCCAAGAGCAGAAGACTATTTCTGGCTGGCCATCTCGGGCTGCAGTTGCCTGTCCCAGCCGAGATGAGCCACAGCCCTTTGCTGCCAGCCCGGGAACAGGTGCTGCTCCTATGGAGAACCAGCAGCAGTGCTTGCTGCCAGCACCGAGGGGCTTTGTGCCCTGCTCCTGGGAAGGACAAACTTCTGCAGCACCACACTAGACCCTCCTTCATCTAGGGAACATCAGAAACCTTGAGGGTCTGTTTCTTGGATCAGAGGAGCTGTAATCTTTTTATAACTAGTTAAATGATGTCATATGCTCATTAGCTTTCCAGACTCTATTTGGAAGGCAATTTTTTTTTTTTTTAATTCTCTTGTTCCCTTTTTTTTTCCTTGACTGCTTAGTTTCTATTCAGCACAAGTGCTCTGCTCTGAAAATTCTGCCAAAGGTTTTCCACATTCTCTGCACAGCCCTCTAACTGCATTGCAGAAAAATAAGGCTCGTATATACACATTCAACCTTGCTCCTCAAACGCCTTTACAAGTTTTGCCTTTTTACTTCGAGTTCCTACTGGAAAAAAAAATAAGTTGATAATCTACCCAGAAATACAATTCTGCATGTCCCTGCACGGAGCCAAAACCACAGAATTTACTACCACAGAAAACACAGAAGTAAAATGAATGAAATTAATCTATCAGGGTTTTTTCCCCTCCCATCTCTGCTAGGTCATTGCAGTAATCCAGAAAAAGAAATCTTCTGAAATCAAAACTGAAGCACTAGATTCAGCTACACTGCTTCAATGCATAAGAAGAACCTACTCACACTTTACAGCCTTTGTAAAATTAGAACCAATTATAAAATGATACAGGAATTACCTTGTTCAGTCTGAGATTAAAAATATTAATCTTGGGTAGGTTGTTAGGAAGAACAGTAACACAGCAATCACTGAACTATTCTGAAATTCTATGCAAAATTAGCTCAGAATACTCTGTGATCCTGTGAGATGGCTACAGAGTTGTCCAGTATGACTGACAACTCTTCCATTAAGTGGTTTGCAAGTTCTAGTTAGACAAAAGAATACGAATGCAGCCCAACATGTTTGACCATAATTGAATTGCCCAAACTCTGCCAGAGCAGACTCTTTCTGGGGCATTTTCTTAATAAGTGAAATAGATACTTGTCTTGCTGAACTGTAGCGAAGGACAAGGCTGAATTTCATCTTCTCCCGGCTGTGTCAGAACAAAAGAAACCAGCAGACAGATTATTTTTGTTCTAATACATAAGTTCTTGCATACTTAGAACTCTGGTTATGAAACTGGATGAGACTCCATGGTTTCTGCCATCCTCCACCTCACAAGGTAGCCAGTTTCATAAATTCCCAAGCTTTATTCTAAAACTAATCAAATGTTTTGATCTTACAACGCCCTTTTCAAAGAGCTGTTTTTCATTGCCTTTCCAAGGACAGGACTTAATCCACAGGTTAAATGCACCCAACCCAAGCTATATGCGCTCACCTTTGTCCTAGCAGCGTTAATCTTCACCTTAAAAAAACAACTGCACAACTTTTAAAAACAACTTCAAAAGCTTTATTTAAAACAAAACAACCCCCTCTCCCTATACATTCTCTCAGCTTTCCTTTCCCCCAGACAGATATCACCTACGTTACTACCCTCAAAGCAGAAGAGGACTGATCTTCTGCTGAGCTTGCAAGCAAACATTGTAGAACCCCTACAGGATAGATCACCTTCTTTATTTTTAACAGTGCTACTTGTGTGTGGTCAAATGGTGCCAAGTCTTTCTTCTTTACATTATCATAAAAACAGGACTGTCCTACTAAAAAGATCCCTTAGCACACTGCTGGGAATTATCATCACCACACAAAAGGATTCAAGTCATGGACAGGCACAGGGTACCTAATTAAAGAAGTGGGACAAAGCTCAAATGAAGGAAATGCAAGACAATGCATTTAGTTTCTCTTGACTCTTCAGCTGTTGTCATAAGCTTGGACAGAAGAAAATTACAGTAGACAAAGACCAGTTGTTATCTACTTACAAGCATTCTCTGGCACGAGCCACTTTTGTCTCCCCATGAGAGTCTTAATCGAGCACCTCTTTTTTTTTTTTTTTAATTCCTCTCTACTTTGAAATTAGATATTTTCCATTTGTCACTCTACCAAAGGGTTCATTGAAATTTTATCTTAGTCAGATAGGATTACTTTCAGTAAACATTTTATTTTGATTATTTTGTATTTACCTTTTTTTCCCAACAAATATGGTCCTACTGCTTTGCATATGATGGACTTCAGGTTTGTAGGCTTGCAGTTCCATGGACCAGTAACCTATTTCTCAAAGTTCAATATTTCATGGTAAAGGTTTCACATATTTTCTAATGAAATAAGCCTCGAGAAGAATGTGAAACCTCCTCCTCCAGTCTGAGCTGAATCAAAAAAGGAACAGGTCCATTGATTTTGATGCAATATGAAGGCCTCTGCCAGCAAAGCTCCCTAAGACATTGTCAGGACACATATGGAAGACTACTCCTTGGAATAGCTACGACTATATTTTATTACTTCCTCAAAGATAAATTTCATTCTGAGGAACTTTTTCTTCCAAAAGAATCAGTAATAAAGATCTTCTTTGGAGGCTGCCTAAATCCATACACATGCAGGTGCTTCACTTGCAACTGCTACAAGAGCAAGAAACACAACATTTCATTAATTCTGTTCTCTAGTGAAGGAAGATATGTGATTCATGCAGGAATTATTTCCAAAGGTAGACACATCCTTTTTCTCTCTGTCTCTCCCCCACCACAGATACAAATATGTAATATACCAGGGTTCGAAATCAGAATGAAAACCCATTGCAGGAAGCAAGTTTTCAGACAGAATTCTGAACAATTCTCTTCTAGGTCACACAAATACCTCGTATGTCCCAAGAGATCTGCATGTTATGCTCAGGAAAAGATGAAGTAAAAGACTCTACCACTTGACTGCTAAATAAACTCACACCCAAGATTTATTTATGAGTACTCTTAAACAATATTAATAACTGAAGTTCAACAGTGGAATTATAAGAGGTGCAGTACACAAATTGCAAAATGATAATTTTTTAGTTTCCTCTGCAGGACAGAAACCCAGTTGCTGGGAACACCTTTTTGCTTCAAATGAAAGCATTCTCACTTCCTCTTTGGCACAGGATTTTCTTCTTCACATGAGAAAAGGTTTATGTTACAAAGATACTTGAAATTAGATAAAGCCATTGCAAAAATTAAGCAGGAATAAAACAACTGACAAGGAAGAGAGACGCTGTTGAAGCACTAATATGCTGCCAAACTTCCCCAAAGTCATTAATGTCTCTATCAAACCCGAGAAAACTTGTAGATTCATTGTGTATAAAAAGCTGCATTACCTCACCCAGAAGCAATGAAAGCAAGAATAAATTTGAGAGAAAGCAGCCTTCTCAGCACAGCCAACTCTGTGAACTTCAGCCCTTGATTTTCATCATTATTGCAAGGACAGAAACCAGCCAGGTCTGGCCGTGCAACACATACTCCAAACAGCCCAGGACACCAACTGCCCCATCTTTATGGCTGGTTTTAAACATGGGGCATTAAGGAAGATCCTTTCCAAGGAAAGGAAAGGACAACGGCCCATGGTTAATTACAAGGCAAACAAAGACATCATACAGATGAGATTTTATATTTTTTGTTTTCTGTATCTTGAAGGTGTTGGGGGGAAATTTATTACACTGACACTAGTGGGAAAATGTTACATCCCATGTTCTACAAACCAGTAGCCACTTTTTCAACTATTCAAAGCAAATGTTTATTTCTTCTTGGGACAGTTTCGGCAATCATCAGGAAAGAAAAAAGAGGCAAATCAAAACTGAATTCATTAATCCAAACCAATTCCTGGAGAGGCATGCTCCCCTCCCCCAACCTTTTTTTCTTTTTAAAAAATGAATTCCTAGTGAGGCCATTTGGCAATTTTTAGTATGAAATATCATCAGTTCCTCCCTCTGTCGTACACCACTGTCACCCTGATGTATTTTTCTCACAGAACCATCACTTTTGGGACTACTCTATAGTAAGAGCCAGCACATTACATTTGACAATCTGTACTAGATAAAATGAAGGGCATCCAAACAGGCACAAGGTCATTCAGACTTGAATCTTTATGGAGAGCATTTAAATTGTGCATTAAGTATAAAAAATGTACTGGAAAAAAAAAATCAAGATTGCATGAAAAGTGCTTTAAGTTGGTATGATTTGGGATAAAATTAGCAAGAATAGTCTCTCTGCCAAGTGCTATAAAATGATGATGCAATAATTTTACCCTTTCAAGTTAGTACATGTATGGAAGTGATTAAAATGTTTCCTCTTCAAAAATTAAATAAGAAAACTGTAACAGGGAATATTAAACCACTTCTAGAAGTTTAGGCATGCAAAGGAGCAGAACAAATGCAACCACTTGGATTTCATAGACTAAGGTCTGTTGTTTTTTTCTTGATTGAAATGCATAGTCAAATGTTTCACACCAGAAATGAGTATGACGTGAGAAGAGATGCATTTTCTGGTTGCACCTCTACTATTCATAAATTCTCCAGCTGAGGACTAAGTTGACTAGCCAGGAGGATGGCACACTGAAGGCAAAGTTATAGCAAAAAAACTATGTGACACACAAAGCAATACTGCCAGAAACGTTAATATTCTCCCCACGTTTTCTCCAATTGCTTACACAAATGCCAGGTGTTTGGCTAAAAGGGAAAACTGAGTGAAAATTCTTCCTTTAGAGAAGCAGTGACACAAACAGGGTGAGAAAAAGGGTGCCATACATCACATCCTCAATATCTTATATCTACAGGTTCCACCGTTCCTGAAAAGGTTATGAGATACATAGGATGTTTTACAGGAAAGCTCTTTTGCTGTTTTGCATATGGGGATGACTCAGTTGCTTACTTGATCTTGCACTGGGATAGATGTGCAGGACAGGGGCACTGAGGGGAGTCTGTGATCCAACTGTGCTAGAGAATGGATGTCATCAGCTGAGCAGCTAGCAAATAAATGAGAAGAATTATGCTCCAGAAACGGAAGTCCTCAGCTTTGAAGAGACATGCTCTAGACCTCCCACAGTCTGCAACAAGTCATCTGAATTTCTAAATGTATGGCTTGCCTTCTGATGCAAAAATTAAGCATCAGAGATACTGCATTAGTAACCAGCGACCATATATAGGGAAACCCAAACACTTCATGCAGGGTCACACCCACACCTACCAAGTTTAGTCTTGGCATTGCCAATGGTCAAGCCATGAGATGGGGAATGAGCTCTGACTTAGCCAGACAGGTACTCCAAACCACAGCTCTGCTTTGCAAAATAATGGCCCAGAATTTGGGCAAAAGCCTATCCTAGTTTGGTAACAAATGAGAGGCTGCACCATAAAATAAAGAATATCAAGTAACAAGCAACAGAACAAAACAAGAATAGGAAATTCATTAGGAAAAAATAAAGACGTTGGCCAATTTTCCCCAAATGACATCGTTTCTGAACAAAACTGACAATAAGAATAGAAAGTCCAGGAAAACCCTCAAAGAACAGACCTCTTGCTAAGTTGTCAGCAATTGGGCACAGAGGACAGGCACTCTGAACAGAAAGCAGCAGATTACTGAGTTCCAGAATGAGAGGCTTGTATCATGGGAGGGCAATAAATAATTTCCAGCCCATTGGTTGTTTAAGCATCCTCCTAATTTACGTCTATTAGGGATATGCATATTGAGATCAGCAAGCCTGACTAGGCTGTAACAAGCCTGTATTCAGGACTTTGAATGAGAGATCTGCCCCAAAGAATATAGTTTTAAAAGCAGTTTTGGGGAAAGCCTATAAAAGGAAAGCAATGCAATGAAAAGCTTCCAGGCTGTTGGAAGACAAGCCTCAAATTGCATGCACAAGAGTACATTACTGATGGAAGCTGAGCATAACTTCACCTGTAAATACAGACTCAAGGTTTCTGAAAAATGGATTCTTTTGCTCTTCAGGATACTTTAACTTAGATCATCAGTGTACCAACCAGAGAATGTACTCATTGCACAGCAGACTAATAATAGGCTGCCATCTTCACAGGCAGCTGCAGGTGAGGGAGCCCCACTGCTTGCTGCCACATCTCGCTCTCAAATCACAAATATTTCTCTGGATATTTGATTAGCAAGGAATTTAAAGACTGGAAGAGGACACAGCATTAATATGGCAGTGCTCTGGACTGGTAAACCCAATCAATATACACTTTTTTTTGATACCCACCTAGAAAGGAGTGCCACCAATGAAACTGCCCCCCTCCCACGCCTCCGTCTCCTTTTTGCTGCTGTCTTTTTTTAGGGTGGCTAAAATAGGCAAGAGCCACTCCAAAGGAGCTCACCATGATCTGCTGGAGTAAACCAGATACTGGTAATCTTTAGATGTATTTGTTTAGAGTAGTCAGATACTAAATGAGCAAAAGCAAAATAACATGCAATACACAATACAAACTTCCACAGTTTGTGGGAGAGGTGCAAAGAACAACTATTTGAGCATTGAAGATAACAAAGAATTCAAAAATAGGTCACTTCACTCTTCTTAAGAGAAACTGTGCATACTAAAATGACTTTTAAAGGGCTTTTAAACAAGCATCTGTGACCAAATCAGGAGAAAAGCTTTTAACAGGCAAGGTAATAAACCACAGAAACAAGCCAAGAAGGGAAGCTGTAGATCCTCCATTTTTTATTATACTCTAAAAAAGACATATGATCTCACTTGGAAGATACCTCAGCTAAAGAAGTTGTGCTTTTGTTACTCACGCAGCGTTGAGCTCAGTGCTGAGCAGTGCCAGGGTCAGCAGCCAGGATTCAGCAGAATTCAGCAGCCATTGGGCTCCCAAACACCTCCTGCCAAGAGCCCAGGCTCTGAGCTGCCCAGCTCCCTTCAGAAGCTTGATTTCTCCTGGTATCACAGCCTTGTTTAAATGTTAGAATACCATCTCAGTTATTTCACTGTCATGGAAGCAACAGGTTTTTTCTGGCTGAAGATGTATGATTGACTAATTTTCTTTTTTTTTTTTTCCAAAAGAGTAAAAAGATTACTCCAAATTCATTATTTGCTTCATTTCTATCCATAAGATGAATAAAGCCAAATGAATGCTATTTCCACCGCCTGAAGAAAGCATATTACAGGAACATATTCAATGTTAATTTAATATTCATAAAACTGATACTTTCTAAGTTACAGAACATATTTAAGCANTTGAATTTTTTTTTTTTTTTTTTTCCAAAAGAGTAAAAAGATTACTCCAAATTCATTATTTGCTTCATTTCTATCCATAAGATGAATAAAGCCAAATGAATGCTATTTCCACCGCCTGAAGAAAGCATATTACAGGAACATATTCAATGTTAATTTAATATTCATAAAACTGATACTTTCTAAGTTACAGAACATATTTAAGCAGAGAAAAAAAAGTCTTTTGCTAAAATTCCATTATTTCTGAGTTTTTCAGAGATGGCATTAGGAGACTTGCTAGAAATGAGCTTATTTCACCATGCTAATGAGAAACTCAAGTGTATACCACGTGTACAGCCCTTTCCTGAGTAGGGTTAAATCCCTATTATTGGCAGTGTTCTGGTGAATCCTGCATTCAAAACAGCAGAAAAAAAAAAAATCTTGTAATCATTTTAAATGGACATGATTATTTTTCTGTCCAGCTATGCCTGGCCATGTAAAGCATAATTTACAACAGAAATGTACTACAAAAGTTTCAAGTTAGATTTCCTCAAGAAGGACTTTCTTCTTGAACTTGTAAATATGTTATCAAAGTTTTGCCATGTCTCTCCTGTCTAATATTTAAAATATGATCTAAATATTCAGATGTCAGTATTAAAAAAAAAAAAATACACTTTGTCAACACCTTTTCAGTGTATGGGATCAATATACAAAAATTAACCCACCAGTGACAGGTCTCCAAGTAAGAGTCTACAAGCTTCTCCCAAAATCTGATGTCCCTTAGCCTGCCAGCAGCTCCTGCAAGCTACAAGGGGTTAAAATCTTCCACTGCATGGCTGAGATTATTTGCTGATGCAAATAATCAACACCAACCAAAACGTGCAGCCAGTGTGTATTTGCTGCTGCAGAACGAATATTTAACTGCTAATATTTAATTTAAAACTAACACTTCCTTAAAATAAAACACATCTATATGCATTAAGTCCATATGCATCAACTATAGCACAGTCTCCTAGCTGTCATTTAGGGAAAAAAACAAACCTTGAACCAACAACTTGGCTTCCTGTGGGCATCACAAATATCACTCAGCAGTAGATGAAAAATAAATAAATTAAAATTAACCCCAGAAACGTCATTTATTGTGCAGGCCAATGCCACTCCAGAACAAATGAAATACTGTTTTTCACATGAAGAAATGTTTGAATGTATCTATCTTGAAGTCAACAGAGTTGCACAATGGGTCAACACAATCTGCAGACCAGAGAGCTGCCCAGACTTGACCTGGGACAAGGCTCACCTAAAGAATTTGTATTTCTGATGAGGAAGCACTAACTGAAGGAAGCAAAACTGACTGTCTGACCTCAGAATCAGATTTCGGCAAGATAAACATCACCCAACCAGCTGAAGAGACAGGATGTCAAATGAAAGGTACTGCCAACATCACACTGGGTTTATGAACCTTTGTAAGTGGAACTGTATTCGATTTTCACAGTATTGACAGGCATTCCTAAAGAGAGTCTGAAAAATCATCCTTATGATTTAATATTAGTCTAAAACTTAACAGCAAAGCATTCTGAGCACACAGAGTGCGATCTGCAGCTTGACCTTGTGCTGCCTCCTTCACCAGATTCATACCCACCTCAGACTCCTCAATACTGGAATCGGTGCAAAACCTCAACTCCACATGGCACAGATGGCACTCTGGGAAGGGTTTGATGAAATTAGGAAAGAAAAGGTGCTCGTGCACACCTGCCTCCTGCAATGTGCTCCTTCCCCTCAGCAGAGGTGGCCCACGCCACTGAAAAGCACCTTGGCTATGCTGGTATTTCATAGGGAACATTTCAGCATGCAGCTTTTCATTAAAAAAAGCACAACATTAAAGAAAAATGGCAGATTGCACCTTTGTATTGGCTTTCTTCAGCCATTACATTTGGGAATGGAGAGAAATACAGGCCAGTTCCATATACTTCAATGGCTTAGGGAGAACTTACTGTAAAAAAATATCAGAATTATGAAAAAGAAATATAAGAGCATTTAAGGAGATAAATCATTAAAGGAGAGTGAATTATTCTTTTGAAATATACTGTAAATAACTTAGTCAAATCCTCCTGTTGTGACCTAGACAGAAATGCACGCTGCCTCAACAGGAACTATTCCCTACTGCAAAATATGAGCAGCCTTGAACATTTACCGTGGATGTTCACATGCATATTTATGAGAAATATCACTTCCAGCTAGTTTGCCTATTGACTGGCATCAGTCAATCACATGCAGAAAATGAAAGAAGAAGGTGAGCAGTGGCCACGTGAGAGATTTCTACAAAAACCTTGGGAAGTTGAGACAGGACAGCAGCGACTGCCTCTTCAGAGCTAAAAATGTCTTTAAGCAGCACAAGTGTAAGTGTTGCTGTGCCAGCAAATATGCTTTAGAGATGCATGTTTAGCAAATCCAGGCATATCCCAAAACACTGCCCTGAAATTGCAGAGGTAATAGGTGCCCAGTGTTTATTTTCTGCACATGCTTGGGCTTGGCAGGGAGGTTACACAGTCAGAGAAAACAGGTCCATGCTATCAACAATGGTAATTAATATATTCTCTAAAATATATTCTCCCTTAGGTTTTGTCGGTGCTCCATCCCTCCCCCCAAAACACCTGGTCCTTGAAAAGCCCTTCAACTGCAGTGGTAAAGCACGAAATACAGTCAAGCAGGTATTTTATATGTAAAAATCTGGTTTAGATTTCAGAAACGATACCTTGCAAATAATGGATGAGGAAGCAGAACGTTGTACAAATGTCAGCTTTTGCTTTGCAGCATCCTCCTATGTTTCTGTTATAGTTATACAGGCAGAATTACAGCAGCTCATCAGGGTTTGTCAAAATCTGGACTGTGGTCTCATTCTGCTAAGGATGGTACTCAACGCATGAGGAAAAACATTTCTATGCCTCTGTGGAATTAACTCATCCATTAGCTAAACCTCATCAAAAAATAAAACTGAAATAAAATAAGACAATAAATTTTTGGCCTATTTCCAAAGTTTTGCTTTGCTTGTGGTATAAAACTTTTAAGGTGTTGAATACTATTTGGATTGCTTTAAGTGTCTCTTTCCACACAAAAATAAATAATAACCTCTGTAAAAATATTTTCCATGGATTTACTGCTCATTAAAAATGAGGAA
The DNA here is from genome assembly GCA_013398075.1 of Notiomystis cincta. Classification (NCBI taxonomy): domain Eukaryota; kingdom Metazoa; phylum Chordata; class Aves; order Passeriformes; family Notiomystidae; genus Notiomystis; species Notiomystis cincta. The sequence continues at coordinate 293,879 of VZRX01014346.1, forward strand.
AACTCCCTGTCAGGTCATGAAAATGACAAACCCACCAGAAATATTTTTTCAATGAAAAATGAATCCAAATAAATCTTGCAGGAAAAAACAAACAAACAAACAAAAAAACCCCAAGAAAAAACAACTGAAAATTCTTGTCCAGGAGACCAAGTAAGAGCATGCCAGTCTGAATTCCCCATCTTTTCTTCAGCATTACCTCCTTGCTCTCAACACAAACACCTAATTATTACTATGGAGAAGAGCACAAGGAAACTGCTGGAAAGTCCCTCTATATTGCAAAGGACAGCTCAGCTGCAATGGTAAGGATGAACAGCTGTAGATTGCGTAGGAGATGATGCACAGAAAAGCAGGAGACGGGCTGGGGCCTTTACAGGATTTCATTGCTTAGCTCGAGCTAAGCAGTCCAGACAAACATTAGCTGTATTTGATAAAGATCAAACACCCTCCACACCCATCCTTCCCAAAATACACAATAATAGTCCAGCATGGCCATCTCCCTCAGACCCAGGTTGTCAGAGAAAAGGCCAAGACGCTGCTTTAACCTTTTGCACAGTCACACGTTAATTGGAATTTTAGTGCTACAAGCAGTTGCACTGCTCAACATTCCTGTATATTTGAGCATCTATTTTCTAACTCAAAAAAGAGAAGAGAATTGGAGAATGGTTTGGGTTGGAAGCAACCTTAAAGATCAATATGTGGAAAACTTATTGAAGGCACCCACCCTGGAAGATACCAGAGTATAACAATTAGTGGTCCATGCACAAGCAAGTAAAATGAATCCGATCCTATAATTCATACACAGCACTTTATTAGATGCACTCCTGTAAAAGTGAGAACAGTTCTGAGACAAAACTACTGAGGACAGAATTAGAGATGCAAATGGTAACTTGGAACTTTTAATACTAAACATTGCATCGCAAAATTAGCAAGATAAACTTAGTTAAGCGTAGCAGAAAAAGCAGCTCCCAACTACACTTCTCACCCTGGTACACATGTGACAAAATGAAAGCCAACAGAAAGCTTTATTAATTAGAAGTGTTAAAATGCAAGAAAGGCGAAGTACAAACCGTCATTAACATGAATTAAAAAAAAAGCTCATTTAACTTTAGTGGAACAAACAAAAAAGGTACCAATAGCCATATAAAAATTGTGGAACTGCTCCTAGCAGTGGAAAAAAACCCAAACAAACAGACAGGTAAAACAATAAAAGAAGAAAAAAAGGGAAGAAAAAAGCAGACATACAAGAGACATTTTTGTTCAGTATCTGATTAGTTAACAGTGTTAAAGAGTGGCTATTAATGCTTAACTCTTTGAGATGGTTAGGTCCAAATAACTCACAACAAAAAACACTCAAGAGATTTTATCTGACTTATTAACACCCCTTTTCAGAAAGTCTTAGAGCACCAGGGAAGTTCCAAAAGCCTGGAAGAAAACTCAGATTTCTGCAATAGTTAAAATGATAATTTCAGAAAATAACTTTATGATAGCCTGTCATCTGAATACTGAACCCATCAAAATACTGAGAAGTTTGATTTAGGATTTTATTAATAAGACTTTAATTAATAAGCATCGAGTAATTAAAGCAATTAATATCAAACAAGCTCATGAAAAGTAAGTCCTGTCAAAGTAATTAATTTTTTTTGACAGAACTTGAGTTTTTTACTTGTTTTTAGCTGCAAAGACAAGCATTGATGAGATATGCTACTCCCGCACAGAACTTGACTCAGTTCCACACATTTTGATTAAGAAAATGGGGAGATCCCTAGTTTTTTGAGGCAATGTGAAATATCCAAGCATTTGTCTAGAAAATCCAACTTAAAAAAAAAAAAAAACAAACCAAAAAAAACCAGCCTGAAAATGAAAACAAAAGCTGAGGACAATTCTCTTTTGCTTGTGCAATCACATGTAATTGCCATTCTAATTTTCACAATAACACACCTCAAAAGACAATATTGACTGAATTAAATATTAAATACCCACACAACTCATCGGAATAAAAAGCCCAGCAGCTTCCATCTTTGTGTATCCTGTCCTGCACTATTTCCACATGATGGGAGTAAATGGCCTCAAGCTGCAACAGGGGAGGTTTAGATTGGACATTGGGAAAAAGGTCTTCACTGGAAGGGTTTGCCAGACAACAGGCTGCCCAAGGAAGTGGAGGAATTGCCATGGCACTTGGGGACATGGTTTAGTGGTGTGGCAGAGCTGGGTGAACTGTTGGATTCAAATGTCTTTTTCAACCTTAACCATTCTGTAATTCTGTGATTCTAGGTTCCAACTGGCCTGTGCTTTTCAAGTGGCAAAATGGTGACTTTTAAGCCAGAAGACTAAACACTCAAAACCAAAACTGACAGAAAAGAAGCCAAAAGAAACTGAAAAACCAAACAGAAATAAGGCAGAAATAGCACTGCAAAATTCAAAAGAAGCTTGAGGAACCCTTTATATGAAATTACTGCACAGGGACTAAGAGTAAATGAGACCCTCTGCAACTGCTTGAATATTCTGGTTTTCCAATGCTAAGCGTGGTACCTGGCAGATAAGTATATGTCTGTCTTTTTCCTGCATTTTTTGAGTTCCAGAAGTGTGACTAAATACCAACATAAATAGTACCAAATTATACATTGTCAGAGCATCTAAGCTGTATAATAGAACCCCTGCTAAAACACAACCTCATCAGGCTTTTATGTTATTATGCTTCCTCAATATGACCATTTTTGAAGTTAAAGATCTCTGGAAATAGCAGATCTGCTCTTAATACATATCAAACATGTATTTTAGGTACATCAGGAGCTGATAAAGCAACAGAAAGGCTGCTATTCCCCAGACTGAGTTTCACAAGGTTCACACAGGCCCATCTCTCCAAGTCCCTCTGGATGGCATCCCTTCCCTCCAGCACTCAGCTCCACCACACAGCTGGATATCAACTTAATTACTTACTTTTTCTTACAGTGAATGGTATACAGCAAAGCCTACTCAACCTTTTCAGGGTTTTATTTCAAGGTGAAAGTGAAACTAAATTAGAATTCCAAAAATAATTACAATTTCACAGATCTCTGCCTAACGCACAGGTGCTATAGAAACCTATTGATATTACTACTTCAACAAAAGACTTTTTTGCTATATTTTTAGAACATAACAAAAACACTGATTCTTTTGGGAAATTCCACATGCTGGTCAAGAAAAAGGAATTTTTGCATCTCTGATTTCAAAGAATATTAGCTGCTCCATCAAATAAGAAATTAACAATTCCTATAGCCTTATAGGAAAAAAAATTTAAAAGCCCCCCTCTTCTGTATCTTAAAGCAATCAGACAAAGATTTTTGCAATCAGCCTGCTGGATGGTTCTAAACTTGATCCAAATTACTACAGAAGAAAACAATTCAAGAACTGTTTAGGTTTAGGCTTTAACAACAGCAAACTTCTTTGCAGTTCTAGAAATTGCTAAAATCAAATTATGGGATACTTTGAAGACAGTTATCAAAAAATTGCCATTCTACTTGTGAAGTTAAATGCATAGCAATAGCAGATGGATCCACAAGGAGATCTGTGCAAGAGCATTTCACAAAAACATCATGAAAACTGAATTGTTAAGAAAAAAAAAATTTAATATGCAGCTTTAGCACCTCTGGAAATACAAGCCCTATGCTAAACCCTATCAGTTTAAAAAAAAAAAAAGAAGACTTACATATGACCTAAATTTACTGTATTCAGGCCTTACAACATTCTCTGTAAACATTCTTTAGCTAGAGGTTGACTACAAACTAGCCCCTAAATATCAGGACACAATCAGACTAACACATTCTGTTACCAAAATACTATTTTCTTAACACAAAATAAGCAGATGTCTTATTTAGACTGAGACAGGAGATAAGAAAACACAAATTCAAGCAATTGCAGCAATACAATCTGACTAGGTCAAAGCTTCCAATCTCTTAAAAACCCTGACAAGCCAATAGTGCCTGAAGCCAGGTGTCTCCACATAACTCTTTTTAACATCACAGTCCTGAAATTAAAGAAGATGAAGACCACTTCTTACTACCTTTGAAAGGATCTTAAGAGTCTCTGCCCTTCCTCAGGTTGCTGGGCCTTTGAAGATCCATCTATCCACACCTTCCCTTAATTTGCAAAATGAAACTGTCAAATGCACTATGTAAAGGCAAGACCTCAGAAACAGAATTAAACTAATTTACATATGCAGCAAGAACATGGGCATCGATAGCTGAAAGAGTAAATGCAGGAGTAGCAAGTCCAAGGAGGAAAAATTCTCTAAAGATGCAGAAATTAACAGTGATTAATTAATGAATGACCCAGAACAGATTCAAGGTAAGCTGTGAAATGAACATTTGTTCATAAAAATAGTCTTTTCTTTCCTTTTAAATTTTGGATTAATAGGAACTTCTCTACCTCAGACAACACAAAGAGAACTGTAACACCCAAAAAAGACCAAAACCCAACCCAAAACACCCTACCCAGCTGCCCCTTCAGGAGCTCAGATCTCCCAGGTTTCCCCTCAGTACAAGGCAGGAAAAAGCAAGCTCTCAGCCAACCCTCTTCATAACCTTTTGCTGATAGACCTCACCCCTACAGAAGGCAAACCCTTGGGAAAAGCGAGTTGTCAGACTAAGAGGGAGCCACATGGATACCGAGGATTTTCATAGATTCTGTTCTCATCTATTATTTTATTGCTATACTTTAAAAAGCTTGCTTAGGGCAGTTATGAAGTAAGTCATGTTCATTATTTAGGTAACGAATACTGATCTGAACACAAACTGTTTTTAGCATGGTATCACTACAGTATTTTTAACAAACCAATCTATTCCTCTAGCCCACCCTATTTTATAGCTTTCTATCCAACTCAACAAAGCTGGTACAAAATACCAATGCTTTCAGAGATGTCACAACAAAACAACTTTCACCAGAACAAGAAATGCAATTACATAATTTTCTTTTTTTTAATTTTTAATCCTCCTCTTTGCTTTGGATTTGATGAAGACTGCTGATGGCCTGTCAAATTAAAAATGAAATAAAAATCAATGCATAATTTTTCAATTTATGGGGTTTTAGCTTCCATGGTGATATGGGACAAATGCAGAAGTTCAGCTCCAGCTGGCACTGGGCCCCAACTCATATCAGCATTTGACTGCCCTTCCACCTGTGGGGCAAAGCCCAGTGTGGCTCTGCAGTGAGGAAGCCAAGCTCAGACTCATCACCCCTAGAGATGTGCCTCCCATATGACCCAGAAGCATAGTGCCATGCCTGGCTCTTGACCCAAGCACTACATAAAAATCCCTTCATGCCTCATGCCAAAGTCCCCCTTAGGATGGTAGAGAGAATCAAACAAGGACTTTGCATGCTATCAAGCTTTCACATAATTTTTTTGCAATTAATGAATCAGGAACAGATTTAACCGCCCTCAGCAGAAAGACAGGGTACAGCAAATAAATTTAATTTGCTTTTACTGTAGCTGCTTTTCCCACTGTTTTTGAAGCTGTGTTTAAAACATAAAGCAGAAAGCATCCCAGAATCCCCAAATTTGACATCCTGAACCACTCAGAGATATTCCTTCAGATAGGAGCTGAAAGGCTCCTCTATTTTCTGAAAGAAAATGATAAAGGGGGCTTTTAATCCAGAAACACACACAATAAAGCTGGCCTCATCCCAGATGGTTTCCCAGGATGAAGGGAAAAGTCCCGCTCTCCCACCCCTCCAACAGACACAGGCCCCATCTGTGGAAATGCAGCCCCTGAATGCCACAAGCGAGCACTTCAATGTCCAAGCACCACTGCCAAAAGTCCAAAACCAGATGCAGCAATCAATTCTGGTTTAGCCAAGCTTTCACTTTGTTTGCTACAATACAGACTTTCCTGCTAGAAATCATTTTGGTGGGATGGCAGCAGCGCCTGGTAGGGTGGCAAGGCTGCAATTCCCATCCCTGCGGAGGGGAAACACTCAGTGCAGCACTCACTATGGGCCAGGTTTACAAAGCCTTTATTTAAACATACCACCACCTCTTCTGAAAGTTGGGAAAGACCAAAAAAAAGCTCAATTAAATACCACGTGAAAACAAGTTACTGTGAATCAACCGCCAAACGCAGTAATTGCACATGCTCGCTCTTTAACTCAAGTGACCCTGCTCTTGCCAGGGGCGAATAATGCACATGCAATTACCATAAATAGCTGATGAACTGTAACTTGTTTGTGCATCTGGAATGGTGGGTGTTTCTGGAAATCCTATTGCGTGCAGACTTACATACTCGGGCACCTTAATTACTTTTTCAACCCTCTCTTGTAGTGCCCACTTGTTTTTTCCCCCACTCTTGGGCCACTACAGTAAGGTCCTATGACCTGTGTTATTTCCATGTGCTCCATCGCTCAGAGAAAAGCCCAGAAGCCCTACCAAGGTGCCACAGCAGATGTGGGTTGACCTCATCATACTGCATAAGCCAAGTAGCCCAAAACTCCACTCATCCTGGAAAAGCTGCCTGCCTGAGGGATGTAATTCTGAAAGCAGAAGCTGAAACAATAAGATACTACAAGTTTTATATGCCAACAGTCCCCAAAGTACTCCTGTGCATTTACACATGGTTTTTCCACTACCAATTCTAAAAAAGCCTGCAGTGAGAGGAAAAACTTCAGCTGTTTTAAGAACTGACCTCCAGCCAGGAGGACAGGACTAAACACTCACCCAGGCGTAAGGCACGTCACGTACAGCAACAGTGGCCGTGGCCAACTTGCCTTTAGATGTATTTGCAATGATTTAAACTCTGAATAGGTGTCACACACATTTAAGCCTGTTACAACAAACAGTGTCAAGAGGCAAATGTTACTTCAGGATTCCAGCTCTGGACTGTGTACAGGGAGAGTCGGCAGCAGCCGTGCTGGCACATCAGCCTCTCCGAGAGGGACTCACAGGGAGCGCCTGGATGGGCTGACTCACCCGCTCTGCTGCCTGTTATGGGCCAGCTGCAACTCACTGGACAGATCACAAGGTTGCAGGGAAACAAATGGATGGGGAATTTACACCTTTGAGAAATGCCCTTCAGATAACATAAAAAAGGCCCATCAGTGACCTTCCAAGTGCTGAGGTCTTTTACAGCAGTGGAAGAGCAAGTTTACTGGCACTGCACGCATGTGAAACCATTAACATGTAATATTCCAAACCAGGAGTGTTATTAAGTGCAGTGATGTGCTGAAAACCTGCAGAAGCCAACTGTTTGTTCATTTTTGGCCCAGGAAGGACTTCTCAGATCCTCTGCAATGTAATATAAATCATATTTACAAACCAAAAGACATGAGTAGTCTCATATGTTAAGCCACAGTGATTTACAGGCACTTACGTATTCTCACTTTTCAAAGTATGTCATCAGATGCCTCAGCATCAAGCTAGAAATACAAAGAGAGGCAGATAACATCCCAAAGAACTTATTTCTATTTGCTTCCATTTTAAGTTCTGGACATGCAGAGTGGATGTTTTCATTCATCTCCACTTTAGCATCTTTCTCTGGGTTTTCAATCTCTCTTCTTTCAACATGTTAGGGTGCAGAAAAATAATTAACAGATATAAATTACAGCTGCCTCAGGGATGGAAGTGATAGTGTAGAAGAGAAGCTAAACATAGATGATACAAGCAGATTGAGCAGTGTGAGCAATATACTGAAATGCATTTCTATGTGTTTTCTGATTCACATCTTCTTGCATGAGGACACATGCAAAAAGCACGATTCAAAAAACACAGGAGGCAATCAAACAGCATCTCCAAACTGGCACTACTGAAAGAAGCAATACTTCCTGAACTAAGGAAACAGAAGTAAAGGATGTTTTGCAAACCAGCAACACAATAGAGGCCTCAGTAAAAACTGACTTGTAAAAGAATTTGCAGACACTGGAGATACTGCCCTGAGGCTGCCTGCCCTCCACAGGCAGCTCAGTTTGCAGCAACCTCCTCTAAATGAAACCAGTCCAGACTCTTTTGGTTGAAACACCAGATCCCGACAGTAGCTTCAGCCATGGCACAGGCTCTTAGCAGCAAGGCACCACAACTAAGCTGAACACCATGAGCACATTTTTCTTTCTTTCAGAAAGAACAAAGCCCAGTGGATGAGGGGAGACACTATTTTGGCACCAATGGCTGTATTTAATCAATGCACCTTTTGGCATATTGATCAAATTTAATTGAAATGCCAAAGAAGTATCATCACAGGTATGGGAAAAAAGGGCAGCAGTCTGTTGGTGGTTGCACACAAGTGCAAAGGGATACAAAGAAAACAGAGATGGAACCACAGAGGTTCATATCTACAGAGGAGTCCCATCAACACAAAGAGAAGGAGTGGTGTAAGTTTATTCTGGTTTAAAAGGAGTGTTGGACCAAGATTTGCTGCCCATCTATACAGTGAAATGACACTGGCACAACTCTGCAGGATTCCCAGCAGTGGCCAGGGCTGGCAGCCAGGAGACGTCCCCCAGCACCCTGGGGCGTCCCAGGTGCCAGCCTGATACTCCCATGTCCCTACATATTTGCTATTTCTGTTATTCAGGGCAGCTAAATGGAGCTAGCACAGAGAGGCACCCACGTGCCATAACAAGACACCACCCTTTTGCTGCTTAAATAAACATATACCTTAGGGCAGCAGGAATAAAAGGAGAGATCAGACAGCAACAACAGCACAGGAGTTTATCAAGGCTGTAGGTAACCTGGTGTTAATCAGAAAAAAAAAACCCACAAGAAAGCAACAACCCACTTTTTCTGTAAGGTCAGTAGCGACCTCCTCCCAGGCCGTGGCTCCCCACAGGATTTCCCCCATTCTGACTGGGAGGTGAAGCAGCAGTGGCATTAAGACTGAGCAGGATACAAGGTAAAATTTAACAATCTACCTCTTCAAAGGCAAGTTGTAACTTCCGTGGTTGCTGGCTACTTAATCAGAGTTCAAAAACGGTGAAGTGGTTTGGATAAGTTTTTAATGGACAAAGTATCTCTGTCACAGGAAGAGCAGGCAAATCGGGTGGCCTTATCTCAAGTTTTCAGCAGGTTAACAGAAAACCTCTAAACCAAAACCACAAGTCTGTCAGTAGAAAGGCTGGTACAGAACCATCAGGTTTTTTGTCAGGCTACCAGAATACATTGTCTTTCAACTATTATTTGGAATACAGTAGAGCCTTAGGCTCGCAGTGTTATATTATGTCACATCTGATTTTGGATTTCTGTCTAGGAGCTCATTAAAAACAGACAAACAAACAAAAACCAAAAAAACCTCACACATTCTCTGTCTTAAGCTTCTAACCAATAAATGATATTTATATTAGAGGGGGTAAAGAATTACAATGCAGCTTGGCGTGGCTGCACAGCAAGGCCAAGAGCAGTCCTCATACCATGATGCAGTCCTGCAGTCCCAGGGCTCATTCCTTATCATCTTGAGCTTCCCAGCAGCATTCACCAAGTCAATCAATACATCAATAGACCCTTTTCTTAACTGCTGAAAGAACCTGGCAACGTGGAGGTTCCATTCTAGCCCCACAGGACCTGCTGCTGTTGGAGGAGGGGAACCTCCAGGGCAGCCTAGGCAATTTAGGGAAGCCACTGCTCCCAGGCTGCTCTCCAGCTTGGGAGCTGCTCTACCATACAGGGATATGGCACTACCGCCACCAAAAACTCCACCATCCTACTGACTTTCTACTCACCAGAGGAAATGAGGGGAGGAGCAGGGGAAACACCCTCAGGCGTTGGAAACCCAAAAGCTGCACACTCTGACCACATCTCTAGCCTCACTTCAGAAAAAAGTGGTACCCCACTCACACACACACCCAGCCCCCAAATCTAAAGCATCAGTTTTAGCACAAAGACTGGCCCCACACCACGGTGCATTCACCACTTGGTCAAAGCAGTGCTCTGCAGACAGCTGTCCCAGCCTAGAGAGGCCCAGCACCCTGACAAACACCACTTCCAAACCTTGCCATGGAGAGATTACCAACCTGCCCACCAGAGCTCAGGAGAGCCAGCAGCACTGCTCCTGCTCCGTGGGGAGGAGGCTGCAGATCTGCCCCCACCAGCAGCCCCTGTGTCCCACAGCTGCCGTCCCTGATGTCGCCCACCCCCTGTAGCACCTCCTGTTTCCCAGCTGGAGCGGGTCATCCAGCAGAGCCAGCCCACCCCGAGAGAGGGCACTTCACTCCGTGCAAAGCAGCCTCGCGGCTGCCGAGGACGGGGAAAATTGTCTGCGGTACCACCAGCTACAAGGAGAAGTTTTTTTAAAAAATCATGCCAGCTGCAGAGAGCAAGAAAAGGAGCATAAGACACCTGTGAATTTGATCCAGGGGAACAAAAGCAGCAACAGTGATTTGAAGGAGAACACAGGCTACAATTACAAAATATTAGAGATAAGTGATTTCATTATTTGCACAATTTTCTGTGTCAATGAAAAAGTCAGTAAGGCACTGCTAAGTGCCTTGACTAGGTTTAAATTCAATTATGAGTACATTTTTACCACCTGAAAATTAGATTGGTGCATTTTTCAACCAGCAGTAATCAGCTATTCTACACTTTTTTTTTCTCCAGTCAATAAACACAAGACAATGATTGTCCAAGATTTGAAATGCAATTTGTCCTAATAAACTTATCTAGGGATTTAAAACACATTCACATTATGGAATATGAATGACAGTTTTTTAAAATGAATTAATAGACTTTAAGCTAACACACTTAACTTAACAGATACATTGAAAACACATTAGTGAATATGAAGATGTAAAAAAACCCCTACCAACAAAACCCAATCTCTTCAGGTTTAGTTTTAGAAAAAGCTTGAACGTTTATTTTGGAATTTTTCCAAATTACTATAAATTTAAAACTAACTAAATAGAACTGGTTTTATTTACTTATTTCATTAGCAACCTGTTCCACCTACATCACCACTTGTGGTCTTGTTATTTCCTGCCTCCATTCACACTATTTATTTCTTTTAACTTTGTCCCTCAGCCCCAATAAACTGGAACCTTAAGGATTGAATGTGTGTCCTTCCAAACCAAAACAATGTAACAGCCATAATTATATCACAGTGACACAGTTAGTGTCTGAATTGAATCCTATTTATATTTAGCATCCTGGTTTTTTCAAGACCTCTTCTTGGCCCCCCTCCATCCTGCCTCTCCAATATTGTGTCCATCATCCCAATACTGCCCACTCATGCATTCCTCCCTGTCCCATCCTCATGACCATGCAGCTGGGGTTGCCCTTCAGCATGTGTTGCCTCATCCATCTGGAATTCCCTTTCTCCAGACTGATTCCTCTCCTTGGTTCTCACCTGTATGTGTGTACACACACATTCACTTACAGTCACCCACTGAACCCCACGGGGTTTTTATCCTGCCCTCACCAAGGTCGGAGCAGACAACAGAAATACTCGGGCCTTTCCTGCTTTTGCGTTTCAGATGTATTTTCCTTCATTCCATTCCTAATGTGTTTCATTCCCTTTTTGCCTGCAAAGTAGCCCATGTGCATGTCTCTCTGTAGCTTTACCAGTTACATCCTACCCACGTCCAGATTTTGCCAGTACACCTAAATGTTTGCCTGCATCTTGCAGGGAAGTATTCTACACCAAATACAGTAATTCCAACCACATTCCCTTAACACTGTATCACACTGCAGGCAGGACAGTAGTATCTTTAATAATGACACTTATTGCTCCCTCTCCCTCTCATTCTTTTGCAGTCCAACTGAAATCAGGAACAAATTTAACACAGCCAAGTTTCTCCTTGGTATTAAAACAGCCCTCTGCTGTCACAGAAAATATAAACCATTTGGAGAAATCACCGTCATGCACTTNTTGAACCAGGGCACAAAGGAAGAGGTATTTTTTGTTAAACCTTTCTTCTTTATGCTAAACTTGCTTATCATGTAACATTTACAGCATTTTCCAGCGCTCCTGTGCTAAGAGGTGAACCTTACCTGGCCACTTCTATGCCTATTATGAATTCTTTTTACATACAGCTCGTTGGACAGCACATTCAAAACAAGGAACCACTCTGGAAGATTTTGCATTCAGCTGTCTAGCCTCCTGTTTCATAAAACCTAGTCTGATGCATGTTAAGTGTACTCTCTCTAATATTAGTATAATGTATCTGCATTTGCTGTTTACCTTTTAAAATCAAGCAGTTTTTCATTAGCACATATTTAACAGGCACTTTAGAGTATAAAATTAATAAAATTCACACGTATTTATTCAGACATACCTCCTAAATCTTTAGCATGCAAAGATGTGCTTTTTTGGTCACTTTCCTCTCTTTTTTATTCTAGGTGACTCATGAAGCTGTGAACTTAATTGGCATCACTTAAAGTAGTCTGGGAAATTTCATACTGCTGAATGTGAATGTGTTACTATGTATCTGACTGAGATCTAAATAAATTCCACATTTGGCCCAAGGAAATAAGACACACAAGATTTCAACCTGTTCTTAGAGAGTAAGAAAAACAGCATTCTAGACTTCACTAAAGTACAAAGAGATTCCCTTCCCTGCAACCTCTCGCTGTACCTCAAATAATACTGACACAACAGTAACTTCTGCCCAGTTAGGCACAAGGTAACTAAATTCCACTTCTCCATTAAATATTTTAGTCATTAACAGGATGTATAAGAGAAATGGAATTATGTGGCATGCCTTTACTAAAGCAGAAAAGCACGGCTATGAATTAAAATTGGAAATATGTCATTTTACTTTTTTCCTTAGCATCTTCCATCAGGGCAGAGTTTGCCTTTGTCTGGAACACACAATGCAAAGAACACAGAAAAGAAACATTCATTGCTGGCCTTCCTCGAGTGAAAACATTGTTACAGGGATACATGGAAAGTGTCTTCACCATTTCACAGACAATATTCCTGCAAATACACACTCTTACAACCTGGGGCATGACCCTGGGACTGTGTTGGGTGTTTCATGTGTGTATCTATTGCTTTGTGTGTACTAAATCCACCACAAGAGAAACCATTCAGACCCTTCAAAAGCCATTAGATATTATTTGGGGCAAATACACAGTTCAGAGACTAGAGAGGTGGGAAACTCAAGTACTAATGGCACACTTCACAAAGCAGCACTTCCTCAGCTGGAGGACTGTAAACTTGACAGAGAAAGCACAGAAAATAAACAACCAGCATCCATCTCTAAGGTGTGATTGTTGTATTTTAATCAAACAGGTAACATTAACCTTTCAAGCACTGCATATCATTTTCATTACTGCATTATTACCAGTGGCAGGGAAGCCACAAAATTATAGAATGAGTATCATGAATTTAAAACACTAAATAACCACAGTGTTAGTTAAGACCTCTGTTTTAAATTCAAACACACTGTTGCCAGCAACAGACACATCTTAATACTAAAATCAAAGATGTTCCATGCATCTAGAATGCCCTTAAGTTTGTATTCATTCCTTTTATAATAAGAAATAACACACAGAGAAAATGCATTACTGTCTATTTATCAAAGTCCCACAAGAGTTCAAACTAATCTCCATTTGTGGTCATGGTTTTTACCCTGTAACATGTGAGCAGATTGGAATCCACCTATGAATAACCTGATCTACACTATTTGCATGGGCACTTGCTTTTGCCAGTGGAAAACTGTACAAAAGACCTTGATCCCTCTCATTTGCATTCAAGTAACTAGCCAAGTTTTGAAAACATGCTTCTAAATATTTAAAGTTCTTGAATACACACAGAGCTTGTTGCAGGAAGAACATAAGCCTTAATGGCTCTGAGAGGCAAAAAATATGACTTAACACCTTGCAAAACAGTTTGCATGGCTTGAATTTCTCTATTCCATAATAACCTTTGGTTTTGCATACATGTACCTGCAGTGCATAGGAGGAACAGACAGGATCTAGTGAGGCTTTGTGGGTATGTATCAGGATAGAACTGGTCCAAAATATTTAAAATGGCTGCTATTATTATTATTAATATTTGCATTTACTTGTTTTATAGTATGGCGTTTTAGCTGGGCTGCAAGGTTGTGGAAGCATGATTCATCTCCTATCCTAGCCAGTCCTCCTTAAATCATTTATTCAATGCCCCTGATGTTAGCAATTCTTTACATGTACTTGAACTCCAACAATTAGACAAGAAACGTTAGATTAGGGACACGGCTAAGGAAAAGCTATTAAACAGGCCTTTGTTTTAAGACCGAGAAGGTAAAAGCATTCCTTGATGCAATAAAAAGTGAGTATTTACATGCTATGCCCTAATTAAGATTTTTTTTCTGTAATTCTACTGGCTGTCCTGGAAGAGCCATAAACATTTAGTAAAATAATCTCAATTTATACTGCTTTGTTCTATGCCTTCAAGTACCGTACATGGCTGTACTCCAGATCAAGTAGTTGTCCTCAAATGCCTTCCAATGAGCTCTGCCAGATTCTGTGGTTCAGAAGTAATTTAAAGGCAGAAAGCTGTAGCAAATGAGACCTAGTGGAAAACAGAGAATGCTTTACTTGATCCTAACTGTTTGCAGAATAGAAACGGAAAACCACAAAGAAAGAAAGGAAAAAGACAAGGAAGTGCCAAAATGCCGTATTTCTCTCTGAAGACAAAGTTAATGACTCACCAACATCATGACATGGTATGTGCAAGTGCCTTTCAACAATTTGAGAAATTTATAATAAAAAAAAATAAAGAAAACAAAATAGAAAAATACTGTCCTTGTGGAACTATATCTTTGTTTTTAAACAGCTTTTATCCACGTTTCTTTTCTGCCTTTCTTATTTCCGGTGTGTTATTCTACACTTTCAGTCACCTGCGCTGAACAAACTAATTCCTCCTCGTTAGAGCAGAGGCCATCAACCACTGGCCATTAAACACGGCCAACTGTCCATAACTCCAGCAGATGGTTCTCTTCTGCTGGACAACAGGAACTTTATAGTCCTTTTCCTGATTTCTCTCAAGAGAGACAGAAATTCTTTATTTAGAAAGCAATCACTCCTGCAATATAGTCTTCTCCCCCATGCAGCCTATTTGCATTTAGCCCCCCTTTCTCCCACCCCCCTCCCCAAGAACACTGAAAGCATCAAACACGAAAGGGCTGACAGCAGACCTGAGCTAAAGCCACCAGATGTCACAGGAAGTCCTCACATCTGTCTGTATACCCTGGGCTCTTCTCTTTCAGCTTGATAACAGCACGGGCAAGCCAAGGTGTGTGTGTACTCCTACACTGGTTCTCACGGCACCAACGGGGGGCCCGGGGGTGCTGGGAACGACATCCAGAGGAACGCTGAGGGGAAAAATTCCCATGGAAATTTACATCACTTTTCCTGACTACAGAGGGGCTTAGAAGAGGAGCCTTAGAAACCATCCAGAAAACTTAAAAAATGCGAAGAAAAATCAAGGAACCCAACAGCGGCTCAGAAGCCACAGATTTAATTATTTAATTATTCATGACCACTAGACTACTAGATTTTCCTTGGATTCTTGGAAGGTTTTCCCCACACCTTTGTAAGGCAGCACACAAGAGAAGAAATCCTCATGGTGAGGGAGTCCCCTCACAACTGCCAGCCCAAAGAAAGCTGGCATAAATCCACTGATGTTTAGTCCATGCCACACAAAATCCTTTTGCCAGTCCTGGCCTGTTCTGACTGGAGATCAAGATGGCTGTGGTGAGAGTTTATCCTCCAGCAGCATTGAGAGACCATCCTCCTAGCTGGGTCAGAGCTCTGTCACACCCTTAGCTGTGCTTCATCCCACATCCTCCCACCACAGGAGGGCCAGAGACTTTGTTCCTTTATTCCTTGAAACTTTCAATTACAACTATTAAGGACTCAAACTGATTATTTTTTTTTCACAGAATGCTTAAACACATTTTTCTCAACTTTCCCAGAATAATTCCTTTCTTAAGATGAATGCAAGCATAACAGTTTTCAAACTGAAAAGAATTCATATGGCAAAGTAGAGAGAAAAACAGTTACAAAGCTATTAAAAATACAGTTGAACTACAGCATATGCTACAAACACACCACACATACATTTTAGAGAGAACTTAGAAACAAATTTTAATGTAGCAGAGCTATTTCTGCTTGCCAAATGAAACTTTTGTAGGATACTTTTTTACAACTTCTCATGACACAGTTTTTTGAGGATAGCTGTGAATCACTGTTTAGTCAAAGTTCTGGTGTAACATGCCCAGTTTTTGAGAATGTACTGTTTTGTTTTTAATACAAAACAGTTTTACATATTGCAATTTAAACTATAGACATAAACTCTTCAAAACAGTAACTTTATGTTCAAATAAAACAGGTGCACCAAAGTGTAATGTTTCCAGTTATTTATTTCACTGTTGAATTTTCGGTAGTTTGCTAAACCTTCTGTAAGCTTTTAGGCAATTAAGTATCTGTTACATCATTTCTATCTGCTCATTCATGGAAGAAACTTGCAATCTCTCTGGAGAGGGTAATCAAAACACTTAGAGAATAATTTTCTATGGGATGACAAAGATGCTGGATGTCTGAGAGACACCAGCAAGCAAGACCAGTAGGCTGATGAACTCCTACAGCTGAAAACTCTAGGATGCAAACCAATTTTCAAAGCTGGTGCTGGCTATTTCAGTAATTCTCAATCCTGGACTCAGAGCGCTGTTTAACTGCGCTGCCCCTTCACACACACAGAGGGTTCTGTCCAGGAGTGAGGTGTGCCCTACTTTCACCATTCTCAGTCTTCAAGAAGACAACTACCAAAGCTGGTCAGCACAGCTCTAAGAAGCTGGAAAAGTTCAGCTCACCGAGCTCTTTCTCAACCTCATTGTAAGACCATTTCTCAGACCTGCTGGGGGTGAGGGAGGAAAGGCCAGGCTCTCTCTGTGAAATTGGGGCTCTTCTGTCCCAGCTTCTGCCTGAAACACTTAAAGAGGAGGCAGGCAAAAACATTTGCACAATAGTCAACTGTTCAGTAGCTTAAAACACAAGGGTGTGTGTAAGGAGGAAAGAGCTGCAGCTTAACTGGGCTAAAAAGGGGGCTGTGAGAGAAGTAAGTTACTGAGACGTTCAACACTGCAGAAAAAAATAAAATACCTAAAGACACAACTCAAATTTGCCTAGGAATTACACAATCATGTATTTCCAAGAGTAAGTGCCAAAGAAGCATTTTATTTAACTATGATTCTTTTCCATATTACCATATGAAAGCAATTGGTACTTCTAAAGTACGTGACAGAGATCATAATTTAACAGACGACCACAGGAAATACAGTGTAGGCAGCAAACATGATTAGTCTGTAGATATTTGCACTGAGACCAAACTCCACTGTTAAGGCATTTTATTTCTGTATTCCAATGTTATACAGACAGCCCTCTCACAAAGCCACAAAGAAGACTTCTGAGAAAAGGAACATGTGTCTGCTCATCCTTGTATAAAACACACCACAGAAATACATTCAATTTTCTATTGAAAATAAAATGAAATAAACCAGTCTTCCTGCAAACACCACAAAATTTCTTAATTGGACAGCTCTTATTTGAATATGTCTCTCAAAGGGAGGATTCCACTGAACAGTACAAGTCTTTAGTGTTTTAATCTTGCCATGGTCATTTTCACTTTAAAAGGCTTATTTTTAAAATATGCATTGACTGCATCAACAGACTTTTAGTAACTAAAAAAAAAATCCAAAAGAAATGCAGAAAAACCACTGTAACTGTTATAACTGTTTATGAAATCCATCTAGTTCTTGGATCATGTGCTGTTGCGTTATAGGCAATTATTTCTGGCCAGCCGTGACTTTACCAGCAGAAAGACTGATGGGGGGGGGGGGTGTGGGGGGGGCAAGGGCCC
>VZRX01014346.1:311695-367013 GCA_013398075.1 Notiomystis cincta
TCGGGCCAGCCGTGCTTCTCCCCGCAGAAAGCCTGATGGGGGGGGGGGGGGGATGTGGGGTGTGCAAGGTCCCCTTGTGCTGCCCAAACACAGCTGGCAACAGCTGCACAGCACCCTCCTGGGGTCCTCCCTCCAGGGGTGCCTTCACCCCACAGAGCAACACAAAAAACCCTTCATGTCGTAAGGATTTTGGTAAATGTAACCTTTTGAAGGAGATACCCTTTCCTACATAAAGCACAAGTAGCATAAATTAGCATTTTCTCCACCGAATACCTTTGTTTTACTTAAAAATGTCAGCAAGGTAGGTCTTTAAGACACTCAGAAGTGATGGAGAAAAATAGGAGAATATCTGGTCTGTTCTGACAGCTTTTAAAACTAATTTTATTCAGTTAAGCACTTTTCTTAATGCACTGCAAATGTTGTGAATGCAATGCCACTCTGAAAAACAAATGGTGTGGAAATCCTGCATTCTTCCCTGTGTGTGTGATTTTCAGTACTCTGTAATTCTTGAACTCACCTGTGGCTGAAGTACACACACACTTAAAACATGTATGAAGTTAATCACTCCAAGCCTGACTTAGGCAGTCAGGTAGCACTGCTAACTGGAACCATCACAATGACATACAAACAGCCTCTTTAAGTGTGACAGCAGAGTTGGATTTGCATGCTACAAATACACACACACAGACAACAGGCACCTTATTCAACAGTGAGCATGAACACAAAAATGCCAACCCCAAAACAACAACAACAAAAAGGCCGCTTCTTTACTCTGTGGCTTATCAAACAAAAAGCAAATAGAGCAAGTATTGTTTCTGTGTGGTGAGATCTTCCTCACTGCCACCATGTGTAGGGAAATTCCATTAGAACAGTCTGCCACAAACTCCCTGACAACACACCAGGAAAACTGTATCAGCACCAAAGATACAGCTTTGAGAGATGTCAGCAGCAAATCTATGCAGCTGGTTGAAATGGAGGAAGGTCATCATCTATCTGCTAATTAATTTATAATGTACTCTTCCTTGCTCTTCTCAAATATTATCATTTAATAAATGCAGAAGCTCTAGGTAAACAACACAGGGATGTTTATCTGGAATATTATCTTAATAATAACAGTACTAATAGCAATAATAATAATAATAATAATAATAATAATAATAATAATAATAATAATAGTAGCAATAACAACAAGGATAAGCAGTAATATCATATTCTCACATTTAATATTATTTAACTTTTATTAATAGCTTAACCACCCAATTCCCTAAACTTCAAAATGCATTTATCAAATTCACTGACACAAATGTACATAATACTTGTCTCAAGGGCCCCTAATGTGGTAATTCTTCCAATCACTCAGTACAGATGCTAACAATAAAATGTGAATGGATCAGCACATCAGTACGAAACTCTACGAGGCTTTTTCAGACGCTGCTTTCTCTTTGATTTCATCATGCAATTGATAAAACATTGCTATCTGTACCGCACATCTCCTTTGAAATCCAACAAAAATAACGCTGCAGTTTTGGTAAGCTACTTTTGAAGTTCACTCAGATTAATAATATTACAAGTTAACACTGCATGTTTATTTATATTTCTATGCTGCCAAGGAAGTATATTTAAATATTGCCTCAGAAACAGCTTACAATATGCAGTGCCTGCTGCAAACCAAACTCATTTGCAGAGCATTGATGTGGCAGACTGGAAACCACAAAACCACATTTGTTATTACTTATCAGTGCTGTTTCCCCAACACTCTGTATAAACAAGTAAGTAAAAGTCTTCAGAAAAGCTACAAAAACCTAGCATTTATCTTTTTCTGTAGCAGGAATATTGATTCTCAGATGCTACAATAGTCTAATATATCTGGTAAGGGCAGGGATGAACTCTGGCACACCGTAAAGCACAACCTCTAAATGAAGGTCCTAATCCCACAGTCTGTTTCAGGCAGGCAGAATCACGCAACTGCACCGAGACCCATTAATTTAATTAGAACTATTCATATGCTTAAAGTTAAAAATGTGTTTAATTACATGCTGAATTAAGCCCAGACTGGGGTAAACTATGCCTCAAATTCAACAGCAAGTTGTGCTTTCCCAAGTAAATTCACGTTGTTATTATGAAAATGCATTTCACATGGAGAGAGGTTAATCTCGTCCATCTCCCAAATCAAGGCCAAACAGTTCAGGCGGTACAAAGACCGACACTGCTCCCCCTTAAAAGTAAAGTATGTAACAAATACTGGTTAGAAAGTTTAATGTGCTTCCACGTGGCCTCTATGGCTGGACTTTCAAGTTTTTTTCAGTAGCCTAAAATGCATATATAGGGAATAAAAATGTCTAAGTGGGCTAGATAACTACCCACTCATAAGCCAGTCCACTCTGCTTATGTACCTTAAAAAATGTGACCAGGACTGTTGTCATCTGCAGGTGTCTGAATATCTTGAAAATCTAGATCCTAAGAATCCATCCTTGAGTACAGCTGTGATAAAGACTGTTGCTGTATCAACACAAAGGTGAGAAACTGCCTGAGGCATGAGAACAACATAATCCTAAAAACATTAAAAAAATGCAGGATAGCATTAAGTTCACCCTTTTTTCATTAATTCTGATAGAGACATACATGAAGAATGGTTTTTTCACATGTTAGCACGAGTAATACCAGCACAGGGCCATGAACGTTTAGTTTCTAATAGATATTTTAAAAGTATGTAATGGATACTTTCTAATGCCTGGACAGAAGAGGGAACTGTCCTACCTGAGATGAGCTCATCAGACAAGCCCAGTAAAACAAATCTGTGTGCAGAACTAACCAACTGCTCTTTCCATGAACACTGGGCTCCTGCTAAACCTTGAGCTCTTGCAACAGCAACACACTGGGACAGAAGGACCCCTACTCATTTGTAGATTTTGGTTTTGGTTTGTAGAATTAGGAATGGCTACTAATTTCCTTGGATTTCCATGGATGGAGCGGCTCCATCCACCAATAATCAAATTGTGCAACCAATATCTACTAGGGGACTATTTCACTTCTTGCTTTGGTACAGGTCTCTGTATTTTATTACAAATGCATTACCTTTCCTAGCCCCAGAATAAGCCAGGGAAGGATTCTGACTTTCAGGTGAGTGAGATTACAATATTTATGGGAGCTTCCCCTCTGGCACAACAGCTGGGAGGCTCCTACTGAATGTGGTGTGGCAGCTGCTAACACATTAAATGCAGGCAAAACTGCTTTTGGTGGCTTGATGTTCTGTGTTCCCTACAGCTGCTAAGCTAGAGACACAGAGTGTAATCAATTACCATGTCCAGATATTAAATGCAAAGAAATAAAGGAAAAATAACCCTTGTTTCAATAGATAGTATTAGTATCAGGGTTTTAAGAGTACTACTCTGAATACACACTTTCCAGCATTTGTAATGATGCTACTTTTTTGTCTAAACACAAAAGAACTAATCTGAAAGTCAACAACTTGACCTACTGCAACACAACCTCCTTCTTCTCATTATTAATCTAATATATTACTTTATCACCTAGAATTAAGACATTTCAAGCATAATTTTGTATAATTACATTATTAATCAACCATTTGTTCTATTACCTCCCTTAAGCACTGAAAATAAATTTAGGAAAGTGATTTTTGTATCCAAACCCAGGTCTTTATCCCTGAGGTCTGTGCTTCACAGAGTGACAAGAGGGGTGTTTTGTGTGCTAAAGGCAGTGGTATTATGTTCTGCCACTAAACCACAAATGTAGTTATGAGGTGGAATTTCTTGGCCCAGTTTCAACATTTAAACACATAGTTAACAATGTTTAAAGAAATGCAACTAACCACCCCCACTCCTGCCCCCCAAGCCTACAAAAAACAAACAAACTTTACTAGTGGTTCCACATCACATCCCATGGGATTAGACACAGGAAACAGCATGAAAAATGAAAATACTCCATTATTTATATTCCATTTTGAAAATCACATTAGAAATACTAGCCAGAAAAACAGCAGTATCTGTATGCCTACATGCATGTGGGGACCAAACCACGTGAAAACATTACTCTGGGTTGGTATTTCATCCCTGTGGTTTTTTTGCAAGTATTTAATACAGCCATAAAACACAATTGGTGGTGCTCTACATCTTTTTATTGCTGAGGAGTTTTTAAGAGGAACTTCCAAGAAGTCAATCCTCCCAAAAGTGTGTGTCTACTTTTAAAGGTTAAAAGACAAATAAGTAATAAGTTTACTTATGAGTTCGCTGTATTTTGAAAACGGACCTCTGTTCTTTTCCTCCAATGAGTTTAGGTATGACTTAACAGCTGGGGCTCAGACTCTGGCCAAGGACTGCTCTTATTTTGCCAGCAAGTTCTCATGTGGAAGCATATTGAGCTTTTATGTCTTTCATCACAGTCAGTAAGTAAGAGTGCATATGGCTTAGAAGAGACAAGACTCGTCCACATGGCAAAACCTGAACTCAAAACAAACCCCTGAAACATCTCGTACATAACCCAAGGGTGTTGGTTGGTCCTTCATTTTTTTCAAAATATTTATTTCAACTTTAGCTTTTGCAATGAAAAAATAATTTACTCTCCAAGTATATCCTAAGCTCCCTCTGCTACGTGAAGAAAAAAAGAAGTTGGAGTCTGTTAAAAAGCTTTTACCAAAGTGATAAGGAGCAAAGCTGCATTTTTATTCAGATGAAGTTCAAGATTAACTTTCAGTTATTTTTTTCCTCATATCAAAGGGTATCTTTATTATAGAAAGAGCATTATGAACTAACATTTTATCCATAATCTCATTAACACTTATGTGATGTTCTTTTCTTGGTAAAAACTTTCATAGTTCCTACATTCACTGTTAAGCACTTTTAATGGAAAATGTTATATTAGCAACTGCAGTACAATGACCTAGATATAGTATGTTTTCATCTTTTTTGGTAAAAGGGTGATGTTTGGCAAGTGGAGAATGCAAATATTTTCTTAGTTTACCCAAATAGCAATATTTCCTACCATTTCAACTGTGTGCTTGCTTTATGCATTTGCATTTTATACTTACAAATATAATATTCAGTGGAATAAAGAAAGGGTATTACAAACTACACAAATGCATTCCATTAGAAAGATCAACATTTCGGTAAATACTATGAACTTTTTCTTGTAAAACTTATTTGACCTTCCACTGAAAGCAAAACAGTGCAAATGCTACTTGAAAGTTTTAAGATATCTTTTACATACACAGCAGTATCATATCATATATCCTCTTTACCTGACAAATAGAGATTGTTTATTCACTATTCTTAAATGCAGCACTGTTTTAAATCATTTGAAATTTTGTATTGTTTGAAATGTGTCTTTATATTTTATTTATGAAATTATCTAAAATACTATAAAATATATATATATGCATATATAAGTATATACATAAAACAAACAAAGTGACACCCAGGAGCACTCACAATATTTTATTTTTTTTATTTCAAGACAAAATTCAGCTCCTAATTGATCCCTGTAAATGAAATAAGAAGCAACTATGTGAAGTATAATAAATTGATGAATAAAAGCAAAGCCCCTTAAGGTCAGTAATAGAACTTCCATTTGTCACTATTATAGTAGAAGCATCATTTTCCTCCATTGAGATTTATATCTGAATTAAGCATAGCAAACCTAAAAACACTTCTAAGGACCTTTCAATGACCTGTAAGAGAAAGAAATCTAGGAGCAAATACAAATCCTTGGAAAATAAATAAGATAGAATATTATATCTTAAAAGCTTCAAACTCTATGTTACTTAAAGTAAGGTGCAGATATGCTTTATTTCTATTGGCTGTTATCTGGCTCAGATATTTTTTTGAGCACTTCAGTGCTCCTTCTCTGCACTGGCAAATCTTTCCTGACTGAGTATTTATTTGGACTGTGAGCTACAGACTAATGTAAGCAGAATATTTGGATAATTAAAAGGCAAACAGCCTCTATAAATATTTGGAAAAATAATTTTTCCTCATAAAATAATGAAAATTATTTTACTTATATCAAGTGTATATTAATACAGAGCAGACAGGGAATTGTGGAAAACCTTCTATTCTTTGCAAAAGCAGAGCTCCCCCCTCACAGGCTTTCTCTGTTGACAACAAACCTCCCTCATGCAGGCAGGGAACTTTCTCCTCTAACCAGAAATAAAAAATATAAGACTGGGAGAGACCTTTCAAATAACCAAGCACAGTTATCTCCTACTAGAGGTAACCCTGCCCTGCCATCCCTCTTATAGAATCTCATAGAAGTCGAAATTCTAAGGCTTTCTGTTTCTCTGCCTATCAAAGGCATCAGCTACAAGCCAAGAGGCAAACTTTTGCACTTTCATTATGCCATATTCATTCCCTGGTACCAAGATCTAGGAAGAGAAATCACAGTTCTTCATCCAAGAGCTGAATAATTGCCTTATTCAGGCTGGTTCCTGTGTCTGATGCGCTGATTGTATTTCGTGAGATTAAGCCTCTCCCACTGTTTAATTTTCATATCATTGTAAATAATTACAGAAACATAATCAGTCAGAAGCACAAGCAGCGTTAAGAAGAGCATTACTCCACCCTTGCATCTCTCAATTAATTGGGAGTACGTCTACGTGGTGGGTGACTACAAAGGGCAGGCTAAACTCATCTGCTAATTTAGCTAAAACAAATGTAAGTAGGTATGTGTAAAGAGGTAAAAACAGGCAATCTGCTGTATCCCAAGAGATCAGCACTTGGTTTCCAATGAAGTACTGAAGTATGTAGCCCCTGATAGGGATCAACAACCCAGTTCTCAAACAATCTTTCTGTGTTCTGCAGCCCAACTCTTCTAACAAACACCTGAAACAACTGACCTTAAACCATGCCATCCCCTCCACAGTTGGTTCTAAAAGCACCAGGAACTGCCACCAGACTTGGCAGTTGGTAACACCAAGGCTACTTGCACACTCCTTTAATGTGTTTTCAATCATCATTTTTAGAAAGAACACCAAAATTAGAGAAGTCCAGGCCCATTACAAATGTCACATGGCTGGCTTTGTAGAGCATGCCACAAACAAAGCAATCTGTATCATACAATCAATAGAGACATCTCTCCTGAATATTAAAATTTCTGAACTAATGCAAGGGCAAATTTACTTGGGAAGTTACCATCCCTCTTTATACTGGCACCTTTTGGAAGTTTGTATTTTATCAGTGTTTAAAGTTTCCAAGTGCCATATGCTACTGGAATTATTTATTGATGATAAACAGCCACTCTCTATTGCTCTTCCAAACCTCTATATGGAAGAAGTCTGCATAGTCAGAAAGTGGTTTGCAATCGAAATTTTCCATCAGTAGTCAGAAAGCAGGGAAAGACAAACTTTACAAAGTGTATTTGCTAGCACATCTGAATCTACTTCACATCTTGAGTGAAGGAGCTTTGTGTGGAAACAAATTTGGCACTAAGTTTTCAAGGAGCAACAGCAGAATTCAAGACTCAGTTCATTAGTACATGACAGAGATGCAAAAATGAAGCTCTGCTGGTTGTAGATACAAAACAGAGCGAGATGCCAACCTGACAGTCACATTATCAAACCTCTAACAAGAAAAAACAACAGTATGAGAACAGCATCCTACACAGACTAGGCTGTGACTGAGCAAACCTCTCTGGAGGTAGGATGCCAAACCCCACTGCTGAAAAGATGACAGCACTTCAGAATTAAAAAAGAAGGGAAGATATTTGCTTTCCTCTTCATTATCTGTGCATTGAGAGGAGAAACAAAGGCACCTGCAAATTACCCTCTGGCAGTACCCCCCTGCTTCTATGGATTACAGATGCAGACCACAGCAGCTGCATTGCGAACTTGGATGCCTCAGTCAAAAATCCACCCGTGGGATGAATACAGACCTTTAATATACCTCAAAATCTACATATTACATGCAGAGTTAAATCAATTTGATCCAGTCAACTCCAGAAAAATAAACATAAACAAAAAAACCCCACCCACAAGTACCTGAAAACTCTGGGTTTATAAAAATTTATTCCACAAATCTGTGTGCTATGGCTCCCACCCAAGGAGGAACGTCAGTGTTTTGCAGCAATGTCATATGAGATCCTCCTTTACTAAAATATTACTTTTATGAAACATGCCATACAGTAGTTTTAATGCATTGAGAGGCTCTGCATAATCAGATGTAAACTCTGCTCAGAAACAAACCTTTTTTTACCTCATCAAACCCTAAACCTGGTCTTCACTGCTCAAGAATTCTCTAAAGCTATGGAAGGAACAAGGAAGGTATCAGTACAGTAGAATCAGAGGAATAATCTGCCTTTAAAAGGTACAAGTAAATTCTTTCAAATAATAAGAAGTCCCAGTTGATTCATTATTAAATTCACCCCATGCTTGATATGAAAAATTTTGAAGTACCAAGAAATATTCTAGGTAAGTGAGTATTCATTATGAGCAGTGATTAAAAAAATTCAGAGAGTCTGGCTGGCTGAAAGATGAGATCACCAGCTTGAGTCCTTCAGCTCATTATCTCAGCCACTAGCCAAACCATTACATCACAACTGGAAATATATACCATTCATAATATAAAGGAGTCACACTTGAGGTTACTTGAAAGTGACAGAAGACAGAAAAAGAATGGCTCTGTGGACCATATACTCACCGCTGAGTTACAACTATGGGACAACTGTAAAAAATAAAAAAATCCCACAGTGACTTGAATATCCCAGCCACGACAGAACCATTTGCAGTAATAATAATATTTTAAGGCAGAAGAGCAATACTGACTTCAGCACAGCATGACAGCCAACACCAACCAGATCATGCCAAGGACCAGGCACAATCTACTTTTGCTTTCCTAATGAAATGTGCAAGTAATTAACCACCGACACTGACACAGTGCAGAAATTACCTATTAACTAAACAAAAACGAAAATGTTCAATTAATTCCTGAGACTTCAAATAGCTGTGCACGTCTGCAAGCACCTCCTGAAGGACCAGCACTTCTCTTGTCTAGGTTCATGAGTACATTCATGCCTCATGCCCATTGCATAAACACCCTCCTCTCTAGTACCTGCCAAGATCCTTGGTCTGCAGCCTGCAGCTTCAGTTTCTCCAACTGTTGCCTCTTGTATCCAGTCCTCACAAATGCTAGTGGGTTTGGTGAAGTTAAACTTAGTTCTTGCATAGCCTCTGAACTTTGAAGATTTCAGCCTCAAAGCCAGTCTTCAATTGGCTCTGCCTTACTCTTCAGCTCTAGGTTTGCATAAATCGCTTCACTTTCAGGTTCTTCAGCCCTGTCAGTTGTGTTACTGAAGAGCAACACAAATCACATTCCCATCATGCAGATTCCCAACAGGCCTCCTCTAAATGAGCTAGCTAAAAACAAGACCAAAAATGTGCTTCAAATCCATTTATATTCCCTCCCTTTTTGTTCATGCCTATTGCTTTAACACAATAAGGCACATTAAGGTTCATGTCCTGCTTTCCTGCAGTGTATGATCTCTGACTCATTAGCATAGCTTGAAATGACCTTGTGTATAACAGAACAGCACATTTTTACCTGGTCCCCTTGACAGAGCTCCATAGTTATCTGTAAGTCACCCCACAGATAATTTTGACCTCTCTCAAGACATGCCCACACCTTTGTCTGCCAAGGAATTCACAGTATCCAGCCTTTCTTCAACCTTCTGATCTTTTTGGAGAATTATTCATAATCCAAACACCTTTGTTCTCCTCCTTGCTCTCCCTTGCTTACAGGGAGGTTTCTTACAGAGAATCTCAGCAAAGTCACTAAATATTACTGGAAACAAAATCAAGCATGTTAACCTTGGGACAGGACT
This sequence comes from Notiomystis cincta, assembly GCA_013398075.1. Taxonomy (NCBI): domain Eukaryota; kingdom Metazoa; phylum Chordata; class Aves; order Passeriformes; family Notiomystidae; genus Notiomystis; species Notiomystis cincta. Next base: position 321,521 of record VZRX01014346.1, read on the forward strand.
CAGACGTCTGCATTCACTCCCAAATTCCATAAACCTCATACACAAAATACAGCAAATCACTTAAACTTTTTATGCTTAACTTCTTAACCAAAAAAATTATTTTCCCCACAACTTCCCAGGAGCATCATCAGAATAAAAATTATCACGTTTTGCCAGACTCTTGGTTCTTAATGTAGGTCACAAAGTACGTAAATAAGAATTGATTATGAAAGGCAGGAAGTTAAAACAGTCCATATGTGGCCAATATTGCTACTGAAACCTAAACTTCTGCATTTCCTCCCATTGTGACTTTAATTATGAAATCGTAAAGTTGCACTAAGATAACTGCCATGTTTAGTTTCCTAGCTGTCTTTAGGGGAAATATAAAAGAGAATTAAAACAAAACAAAAACAAGAAAACCACCCCAAAAGCCAATCGAGCGCAATGTCCAAAAAACCCCCGAACAACCTACTCAAAACAAACAGCAATGAATAACAAAAAATGCCCACATAAGTCAAAAGTTTATCAAGTTTCTCCACCTCACCAGTGCCTCAATGAAGGAGGTTCACTTACGGATTTCAGCTTGAGTTCTGCACTGGTCCCTTCCTGCTGCCTGGGGTTAAAGGGAACAGAAAGCTGATGGACTGTCCCAAAGGAGAAGTCTATCCCTTCTGTCTCTGGATAATCTCATCTATCTCTGTCTGAAAGGAAACCCTGGCATGGATCTGCCTATAAATCTACGCAGAGCTATGTAGATTCAGCACAAAGCTGAAGAAATAGAATTAAACCTAACCAAACCAAAAAAACCACAAACAACAGAACTAAAAGATGTTTTCCCTCTGTGCTTGCTATGGAGGAAGTTAGGTAGATGATCCCCTGACTGGAGTAGGCTTTTTTCTATATGGGTTGAGAACCAGGCTGAAATTTAAGCATGAGTGACAGAGGTCAGCAGAGAAATACAGCCAAAACAAATGGTAGCAGACCACAAGTGTGACATGGTGCTCCCTCAACTTTTGCAAGACCTCACATACACACAGCTCAGCTATTACTGCTCATGTTCAACTTATTTGGACCCATCTCTGTACCAGAGAAGTGTGAAATAGCAAACACATTGCCAAGCTTCTAACAGGCCCCTCAGGAGGATCCGGAAAACTACAAAACAATTAATTTGATGTACGCATTGAGCAAATTGATAGGACCTGTTACAAACAGAGATACCACATGCTGGGGAAGAACAATTGCCTCATAAATCCATTAGCATTTATAGAGAATCCTTGTATGTGAGGACAAACATGACCAGATCAATGCACTCGTTTGATCTCCAAACAAATGCATAACTTGTTAAAAGATGGGAAAGAAAAGATGGCATCAAACATTCAGTTTCTCTATGAAAAAAGGTTGCTACCAGTGTTCCACAGGAGTTTTGTAGGACACAGCTGGATAAATGGGTTGGAAAAGAGGAAAGAATGGTTTGCAGAAGAGGTACTCTTCTGATACCAAGTCACTCGCAGCAATACAAATGGAGGCTTACCAAGAGAACTGCAAGTGATCTCACATAGCAAAGGACTAAATTGTAAAATGGAAGACAAAACTCAGTGCTAGCAGGTATAAAAATTGTAGGGAGTGGTGGGGAGGATGGGTGGGGAGGAAAACAACCCCAACCCTATGAATACAGTATGGGCTCTGGGTGAACTATTACCACTACAGGGCAAGATCTTGTGTTCAGAGGGGTCATACATAAAAAAATGATGGTTTACTTTCAGCAGCAGTCAAAACAAAAGCAAATACTGTTAAAAATTATGAGAAATGTAGACCACCACAGAACACACCCTCAAGCCAGTATTTAAACAACAGATGCTGCGCCTTGAATACGTTATCTAGCTTGCATGCAGTCCTCCAGTCTCAGAATGATACAACAGAACAGGCAGAGAGGAGAACAAGGATGATCAAAGGTATGAAACGGGTTCTGATCAAGGAACTAAATAGACATGGATTTTCCAGCCTGGAAGACAAACAATCAAGGTAGTATCAAAGAGATCCGTAATAAATGGAACACCATAAATGCAGTGGATAAGGAATCATTTGTCTCTTACAAGATAAGAACAAAGGGGCATCAAATGAAATGATCAGGTAGTAAATTCAAAATAAACAAAAGAAGATACTTCTTAACGCATACGCTGTTCTACCTTAGAACTCATTACACAGGATATTGTGGATGATAAAAATGCACCCGGTTTAAAAAACAGAAAGACAAACTAATGGAACAAGCTATTAAACCAAAGATACCATCTCTGCTTCAGGAAGTTTGTGAGATTCAGATTGCTGAAAGCTGGGAAAATATATTGGGAAAGCACTACTATGTGCTTGCACTTTCACTGTCTTCCCTAGGCACCTGCTGTCAGTCCCCGGCCGAGACAGGGACAGTGACAGCAGCCAGGCTGTGACAACAGCCAGTGGCACAGCTCCACAGGGGTTGATCTCAAGGACAAGCGTCCACTCTTCGATGGTTTCACTTTCAGCTAGAACCAGACTGGTCCTGCTGACTGAATGAGTATTCCCAGGTGGAAACATCTTCTGGTTTGGCAGCACCCAAAATGAAACCCGCCCGCGCGCCCGGAGCCTGCTCGGCAACGCGCGCACGTCGGCAGGAAGCTGGGACAATGAGCGGACTTGCTTCAGGAGAACACTCCTAACCCACACCAAAACACTCATGCACACACACCTGTGCCCCACGAAACACACCCTTGCCCTGGAAGCCTGACCACTCTCCTGAACCAGTGACCCTCCTGCATCCAGCAGCTGCCCTGCAAGATGTGCCATGCCCCAAAGGGTGACCGAGGCTGAGCCGGGTCTTGCTACAGGATCGGTCCTGAAGCATCTTCTCTGTTACATCCCACTCTGCTTAGTGCTCTTGGGGCACAACTACAGAATTAGGCCTTAAGGCATAAAGCTATAGCCATGAGGAAACTTTCACCTGCACATTCCTAAGGAATTTTAAACCTCTGTTATCTTTCATGCTACTTTTTACCTCACAAATATACATATGTGTTGCTCTGTGATTACCAATATACCAGCTACTAACCATCTCTGCACTACAAAAACACAACTTGTACCTTTGTTATAATGAGAAACCTATAATCACACTCGTGTTTTGAAAATTATTAAAGACACATTTCTAAGCCTTCTTTCAAGAAGAAAACCAGTATGTAATTCCAAGTGATAAATGCCAAAGAAGGTTAGAGACTTGCAAAATATATTTTAATATTAGAAACTTTATTGAAATTTTCTCATCACAACAGCTTGGCTCTTACAAAGTAGTTAAATATAGCATGACATTGCATTTCTCTCCATGGAAAACACTATTTTAATGATATTATATTGCCTTTACTACAAAGGCACCTTTTAAGTAAGATGAGAAGTTGATTTTCCAGTTTACAGACAGATCTAATATTTATCTGACATATATTCTCCTAGAAAGAGGAATATATTTTAAAAATAAACAAACCTTCAAAATGTGTCTGATCTTGACTTTTGTTACTTAATTTTGCATTTGCCTAATCATGCAAAGTGGAAAACATCAGCTTGGTATTAAATGGAATGTCTTCACATGTACAAAAAGCCTTTTGATTTAGCTTGAATTCCTGATTCTACCAATTTAATCTTTTGTATAAGCCTCTTCCAAAGGAGACTACTGCTTCCTTAAACAAAAAAAAGGTTATAGGATCATTTTTGAAGAACTGTGATACTTCTGACCTTGACACAAAGTATACAATTGATGGGAAAAGTCACTGAAGAAACTTCACCATTAACATGACTGAGCTAAACCTTTATCTGCAACCTAATTAAAAAGAAAGGTTCCCACCCCAAAAAGCCTCGTGCAAGGTGCTTGTCATGAAGAATTACAGAGTTCTGCGTAAGAAGGCCCAAGGGCATTCAAAATTACTGAAAAAAAATTCCTTCTTCAGAACTAACAATACACAATCTTCTCTTCAGAAAGCCAAAGAAAAACTGTTAAGGCATTTAAAGATCTGTAAGTACTTATTGGTCTTCTTTCATTTACACCGGACCTGGGAAAGCAAGAAGAGAAATACAATTTTTTTTCCTTGCTTTGGTCTGTCTTGTACAGACTAAAATAAAATCAACTGCCCTGTAGAAAAGCCTTGTAAAGAAAACTCAGAAATCCTATTTATTTATCTATTTTGTCATCACGTAGAGCAACACAAGATCGGGTACTCTTGTCACAGAGCCAGATGGTAAAAGAACCATAACAATCACTGTTCTTCAACTCCAGGGACCACAGTCGCTGTACTAAAGATGAAATGATATTTAACAATCCACAAAATTATCTGACCCTTTGATTATCTCAGTTAAACAGCATTAAATTCCATTAACAAGCATTCATAGGTAAAAAATTATGTGCTTATTCTTCCTAAGCAATGTACAAGGAGAATGGAAACTTCAGACTAAGGTCCTCCCAAAGCTAACTGGAAAGCTTTTTACATTTGCTATATGAAAAAAAAAATGCTGGGAACAGGTCTTAAATCCTTCCCATATCTAGCAATTAAAGGTTATCTTGTAGTACATCCTTTCACTTAGAGTTCACATTTTATCCAATAGCTAATGCATGTCGAGTCTATGAAAGGTCTGTGAAGGCCTTAAAGCAAAGGCAGTGGCTGGCCCTCAGACCTCAGTAATGGGCAGCAGGTATTACTGCAGTGCTTCCGTCTATCAGAGACATTGATATTCCTTTCCTCTGATCACTTTTCCAAAGAAACTAGAAAGCTCTCCTGTGTATTTACTTGGAATTCAATAACACAGGCATGATGATATATTAGGAAAAAAATCTTTACACTGAGTATGGTGAGGCACTGGCACTGGCTGCTCAGAGAGTTGTGGAAGCCCATCCCTGGCAGTGTTCATGGCCAGGGTGGATGGAACTCTGAGCAACCTGGTCAGTGAAAGGTGTCCCTGCCCATGGCAGGGGTCTAGATGATCTTTAATGCTGCTTCCAGCCCAAACCATTCTATGACTGAGCAATTCCCTCCCAAAAAATACCCTGCAGTCACAGCTGAAACAGCGATTTTCTCACCAAAAGACCCAGACCAAGTCACTTCTAGTCATTGTCATCTGGAATTTGGCAAGAGGCAACCTGCTGGTCTAAACTAGCAGGTCTCATTTTTCTACGTGTACAGGCAAATCTTACTTGCACTTCACCTAAAAATCCTGTTTTGTTTACTTTTTTCCCCCAGGCTAGGCCCAGACTCTTCCAACTTTTCCAATGACATTTCAGCATAGCCCCATTTAGGATCTGAAGGATGGTAAAACATTTTCTATTCTTCACTTTGAACACGCCCCAGCTGAAGGCGGCTCATGTACAACAGGTACTCAATGCTCAAGCAGTCCAGTGTGCCACAGATGAGACATTTTATACAAATATTTGAATCAGGCCATGCCTGTTATAAAGATAATAATTAACTATCATTCCTGGCACCAAAGTGTTGCAAAGTGAACTTCACATCAAAGAAAGAGCTTTTAAGTCATTTAAAGATTTTGAAGTATTGTGACGACATGTTGCTCGTTCGCATAGGGAAGAATTTGTTAACTGCTCCGCACTGCAGACAAACATCAACAAACTTTGATAGATTTCCCTTGCCTATGTGTCTGCCAACATTTTTTTTTTCTTAATAGATTTTGTGGTTGTCCTCCAAAAGTTGGAATGTTATTTTGCACTAAGCACACCAAAGTATTTTTTTCTGAACATTATTACCACAAGCATAAAACTTTTGCTTCTGTGTGAAAGTTTGTTTAAAAGGGTTTCACAACCGTATGATATAAGGAAACTCAATTAATTATATTTTGGAATTTCCCATTGCCAGATGGGATGTAACTCAAGACTGGCATAATGATTCAAATACCAGCAGTTGGTCCAGCCACCGAGAATTAAGAAGATGGCACCATGGGTAGAGAGAACAGTTTCCCTCAAAATGGCTCTAATGAAGACGAATTTGCTCAAAGTAAAACAAATTCTACACAGCCATGGAAGGATTTGCTGAGACACCGGGTCACAGGAGGCTAATGGCACTGTGACACACCTACTAAATCTTCTCTCTGCAAGCTTAATGCAATAAAGAAAATCCCCTTGTGGCCGATACTGCCGCAGGTGCCACAGCAGAGACGAGGCAGCCACGGAGGTCCCGGGGCTGCGAGTATCCCTCTGCCCAGCAGCCCCCAGCTCTGGAGTGAGGAGCTGGCCAGGACTGGGGTTGTTCCAAGCCCTGTTCAAGAGGAGAAAATCAAACGTGACCTGACAAAGGAAAGAGTGAATGCAGCGAGTGGTATATGGCCTCATCGGAGGGATAAAGCAGGGAGCAGCTTATGTCGTGACCTGCTGAGAGACGATCAGTGGGACATCCTTCCTCCGGTTTAAGGAGCTGGGGGAAAAAAACATGGACAAACATGAAGTTACTGATGCAAAGGAGGAAGACACACTTCTTCCTCCTCCTCAAAGTTATTGTCTCGGTTTTACTCGGACAGATCCGAAACGGTCTTGTTAGAACGAGAGAAAGAGCGAGATGCAAACTGCTTATTTTTGTCCAGGAGCAGCAGACATTTAAATTACCAGTCTTGCTACCGATTTTGGACACTAGCCATGGCTGGGGATTTTACCCGTAATTCTCACTGACATTAATTCACAGACTGGCTCCCTGACCAGAAAAGGTCTTGCTCTGGCCTGACCCATAACAAGGAACCTGGAGTGGAGGGTTCATCTGACTCATGGTAATTGCCTTACCGGCATATCGGATAAAAGACAGTTTCTGAGGTATCAAGTCTACGTACAGACACAGGATCTGCAATCTCCTGGCACACGCTGCGACAGCCAAGGAAAATTGTTACTGTAAGAACCGAGTATGTCAGTAGGAAGCAACTGATAAAACCATTTTCTGTTTCTTCCAAATATATAGTTAAAGGAGCACAAAACCCGAGCTTTTGAGATCCACAAGAGAACTACCCGAACATGGCAAGAGTAACTCTGAAATGCTACTGCAGTGCACTGTTTTTTATTAAATAAAGCCACCGTGATAGTTGTATCAAGCACTTATTCCTGCATTCTGAAAATATACAGAGAAATCTGCTAGTTATTGAAGATAATCTGCTCGCAGTACCAAAGGAGAATCACATATTAGTAGGCTCCTCTCAAGTCACACGGCCGAGTTATAACTCCAGCTCTCCGCAGATACTTCTTTATTTTCCCTCAATGTGGATAACAAAATAGGGATGAACTAATGCCACTTACACTTAAAATAAACAATCATGTATATAAAAAATAAAGACTGCAAAACAAAGTGAAAGTAGAGTTGTTACCTACTTATTTCTCCCTTTGAGGTCAGGGATCCTTGAAGACTGAATTTGTATTTTCCCTGTAGCTCACTACACTGAAAAGGCAGCAAAACCGAAACTGCATTCAAGATAATTATGCATCTTATCCAACACCCCTAAAATAGTAACAAGTTTGTGATAGTTCTACCTGTCATTTTGCAAGAAGACTTTCCTACGTATCTTGAACGAGCTCAAGATACAGATTCAAAAGTAAAAGGAGAATGAGGGCAATATTTCTGATGGCTATAATTGAGATGGGATATTTTCTGATCTATGCTTTTGCAGGAGAGGGTTGGTTTTTTTAATAACTGCTTAGAAAAGTTGCTCTCATTTCTTCGGATCATCTCTCAAATTTAATCATCTTTAAATAGTTTATTTATTCATTAATTTTTGTGTCAAGTCACCTGCAAAAGGTCCAAAAAACTGTGCCTATTCCTTTTATATTAAAAGAGAATTTACTTCAGAAATCCAGACTTGTCCAGCAGAGTCCGAAAAAAAAAATTCTTTCTAGCTAAAGGAAGGAAGGAACCAAAGGAAGGAAACTTGTAAACTACTAAATTTCCTGAATAAATATTTCTTGAGTCCCTCATTCGGGCATTGCAGATTGGAAACTAAGCCTCTGCCTCCGTGACAGCACACTCCCAACTTTTGAGTTAATGCAATTTTTCATTCTTTAACATGAATCATTAATGCTGAACCCATTAAGTGCTACTGCTTTGTCCCACAAACATTCATTAATTTATCTATAACATACTGCCATCTGGTAGGGAACAGGATTATCTCCATTTTACAGATGAAGAATTCAGAGGGAAAAAAACTGAACAAACAAAAGAAAACCCCCAAAACAACTAATGACTTGAGCAAGTTATTTCATGAAATCTGGCAGATCAAGTCCAGATTTCTTCAGTCACAGTCCACTGCTTTTAAAGCTAAACTATTCCTTATCACTTCCAGAAACCTTAATTTCCAATTAGCCAAGAAGTATAAAAGAAACAAAAGGTGAATCCATGTTTTCTTTCAACAATACCTTTAATAAAGCTGTACATACATGACCTATATGGTAGGTTCATCAAGTCAGCAACAGGTATACATTGATATTATTAAATGTTTGGTACATTTTAAGCAAGATTGACCTCTGAATGAACCACAGTATGCTTTGGGATTTAAAACAATCTGTTGTAGGCTAATTTTTCACATTAGGTCCGTATTTAACAGCAACAGTAATTTTTAAATTTAATTTGGCCTCCTGCATCATGCACACAGAAATACATTTCTCTCAAGATAAATCATTCAAATGTGCACTATATCAATACCAACATCATTTTTTTGCTTGGGGATAATTTTGCCAATAATTTAGCAACACAATCATGAGAAAAGCAGCAACGCCGATTCCCTTTCCAGCATGAAAGCAAAGTAGCTTGCAAGGCATGCCTTGGATTTGAGAAGCAGCAGAAGGAACTCCACACCCCTCTACCACTTTTAAATATAACAGCAAAACAAAAAACTCAGCAGCTATTTCAGGAAGCTTAGTTGTTCAAATAAGAAAATACTTACAAGCAGAGGCTGGGGGCACACTCTACAAAAAAGCCTCTTCTAGAGACAGAGTACTCATTATTAACACAAGTTTTGAAGAAAATCGGGAGGAAGTACATCTAAGGATCAAATCAGAAGCAGTCTTGCAGATTATTTTAAACTATGCATGATGGATGCATTCTGCTCTGTCCTCATTTCAAACTGCACAGACTTTTCCCTGTGATAATCTATTCCAGATGAAGCAACTGATATTTCCAGTTTCAACCAAAGAGAAATGGAAAAAAGGGGACAAATCACCCCCCCGAACCGATAACTCTTTGCTATTTAATGATTAATCAGTATGAAACCTTCACTCAACATTTAACTTTCTCTTATTTACTGAGCTCTTTAATACAGAAGGGAAAGTAAATAAAAGGAAGAACGGCAATTCTTGATTTCTTGCCAGTTTACAGTATTAAAAAAAGAATCTGCGCCACGGGTTGGCAGGCAGCCACACTTACAGTAAGCTATCTACTGTTTCACCCCGCAGGAAGGACAAAGGATTCAGTGTGGGGCTGCTGGGTTTCTCTCTGTCAAATGCACCCTTCAAAACAGATCCCAGGAATATTAAAAACTGTGTGCAATTAAGAGCGTGGTTTTTGTGATCTTTCCCGCTTTGGGGGGATGTTTTTAAAAATCCGGGAGTGTCGTCGTCGAGAAGGCAGGGAAAGGAAACAGCAGTGCTACAGCCACAGCACTGACATTTTAACTTACTAAATCAAGTTACTCCAGCAGAAGTATAAGGTGCTGGGTTAAGCAGTTTGGTTCATATTTCTGTTTCCTCATGACACGAGTGCACATTGCTGCTTCGTGACCTCTCCGGCTGCACAGCACCCGCTTCCAGATGGGCTTCCACGGGATTGTGCCACAGGGAACCCCGTCCTCTGAGGGCTTATTCCTAAGGTTTCTTAGTGTACACTGTTTGCCAGCAGTGGGGAAATCTGGAAGGAGCACTGACTTCTGGGGATAACTTTCTCAGGCCACTGCTCCATTCCACTTGTATCATGCAATATTCCCACATCTTGGTCACTCAAAACCATCCAAGTCATTGGCAGAAGGCAGGAAGGAAGGAGAAACAGAATGATGGGAGGAATTAAGGGCTGGGGAGAAAAGGAAAGACAGGGTAAAAAGCAGCAACAAGCGGGAATTAGAATAGGCTAGAGTTAATAGAAAGAGCCAAAAGGAAGTGAATCAAAGCATGACTGAAGAGGAAACAAGTCATTAAAGGACAAAGAAACTCACTACTCCACATTATGAGGGAGAATGCATGTGTAAATACAGAGAATATGGATGAGAGCTAAGGATCAACAATTATAAATAAGCACCACAGCCCAAGTGCTTCTTCCACTATTAAAACAGAAATAAAAGGAGTTTTGGTTCCACCTACGAGACAAGAACATTCATGTGACCTGCCTTTGCTTTATTATGTAGCCTTGAAACTTTCTGTGAATTTCCAACTACTCCGCTCCTACCCTGCCCATATCATATCTGGAGACATTCTAAATATTCCCATAAGCATCAGTACATTTTCAAAAAAAAATCCTGCTTTCAGAATAGTGTTATTTTCTTTTCTCCCAACTTCAGCATTTTTATCTGATTCTCGGACTTCCGTGTCTGATTCCCAAAAATTAAGTGGGTTTTTTAACCTCTGAATGTAATAGCATTCAATCTTTAAACTTCAGTATCTTGATCTCTCTAGTCTAAAAATGATTTTTCAACTCAAGTAGAAGAGAATGGAGGAATTTTTAGAGTACATAAAACAGACAGCTTTTGCTTGCAGTCCTGGAAGGGCTGGAAATTTCAAGTCCCCGACAGTCTTCCCCATCACCACCCCTACCTCACCTCTCCTTAGCTAAGAATGTAAAATTGCTCAGAGTACTGCAAGTCAGCAACAACCTTGTTTAAATGACCTTTGCATCTTACTAAACGTCTCAGGTTAGATCCCAGTTCTGAAAGATACCAGTAAAGGTTGCAAATATATGAAAATCATTGTCTGACGTGCATCTTGCTGAAACAAGTACTTGATTTTTGGCAAGTTCAGGATAAGTACTAACTTTTTTTTCACACCAGAAATCAGGGATGCTGATAGTAAAAGTGTTTTGATACAGAGCTGACAATCCCATTTCTATCTCCAACCTGCAGGTCCACCCCTGGATGGTTTTAGGAAAACCACTTCCCCATGTCTCCAATTTCTGCATTCACAGGACTGGGGGAAATTTCCTTTTGCTCCTTTGTTCTCATGGACTTCCCAAAGCAGGTTTTATAGGACCCAGCCATCACTATTTTGTTTCCAGGGCTGGTTTTCCTTTCACAGATACAGTATCTACTACACGTACACTAGAGCTGCTGCAGCTCCCTGGCAGCAAGAGCACCACATACAGTGTCAAACAAAGTGCAAATTTGGTTAGCATGGAAACAAAACTGTACCAGCTTCCACAGCAGCAAAAATACTTGCTCTTGTACCAAATTCAAGGAAACAATTTTTGCTGGAAGTAGCATGCTTTTCAGAATTTCCATAATGGTCGTGAAGCACAGCTTCCACAGAAGGTTTGGTTGGTTTTCAGCTATCTAACCTCCATCTACACCATAACCTACAGCACAAGTTTTGATGTGTTTGCCTGCTCTTTTTATCTTTGGAAGAACTAAGAAGAATGACAGGCTTTAAAGAACGACTTTCTCTCCCAAATGAAGTTATTGACACGAAAACAGTAACGTTACATATACAGAATTTTAGTTTAAAGGTAGTAATTGGCAAAAATAATCACTAAAGCTACTTCATGCTTTCCTAATGTGCCACACAAATATTTTAGTTTCAAGTACAAAACGCAGCAAATGCTGGTGAGTTTCATAATAACATAGTCAAGGAAAAAAAAATCAATACCAAACTAAAAAAAATCTCTAAGCATGAAAAACATTCACTAATTTACTGATTTTTAAGCTTGATGGAAATGTTTCTGTATTTCAGTTTTAAAAGAGGTAGTGGAGAGTAGGAGAGAAAGACAAGTCAAGAAAAAAATAAATGATACCTTCATTAACACTTCCTACTTCAAAAAATATTTTAAACATAAATGAATCCTTTGATTAAAAGTTTTGATTATTCTTAAAAAAAAAAACCAAACCAACAACGAACCCAGAAATTCAAACTTGATTACATAAAGCTGAGCACTCGCAAATCCTAGGTCCAATTCTGCAAAACACACAAACTCCCACTGACTTCAAGGAATGCAGACTCAGACTCACTATTTGCAAAAATACATTAACTTCAGCATTGGAAATACTGAGCCTCCCTAATCTGATTCCCCTCCCCAACAATTACAGAGCAATTACATGAGATAAGAACACATTTCTCGGCACCATTTTTACATATTTTGATAACCATGTCCAATTACAAATTTCCCTCACTGCTTAAATTTAAAAAATCTTGCAATTTTTTTTTCTTTTTTTAATTATTCTGACACAGTGCTGAAGTGTCTCTTCCAAGGAACAAAAGAATTCACCTGAGCTCTGCTCCAAAACATACTAAAGTTAACAGCCTACTTCCAGTTGACTTCAGCACGTCTCCCATCAGGCTGCCCAAGAACTGACCTGGGTAGCTTTGAGAAAGAAACTGCACTTCAATCCATGGAAATGCATGAAATCCATGATTTTTCTACTCTCGTTGGTCTTCTCAAGGTTTAAGACTCTTTGAAATGCCATCAGCTATAGCAACAAGTGCTTGTTTATACAAACAAATGACCTACAGAGTACACACTTAATCTTACCAGCATGCAATTTTGATTATCCTGCACCTCTCTTTCACCAGAGTCCTTTGTCAACCACATAAAAGTGAAACCTTATTTTAAACAAACAAGAATGTTTCTGTTCTGTCAAATTTCAAGTTGTCAGTGCCCCCCTATGAAAGCAGGTTTTTACTTCTTAAAGAAATCCCACTTATACTGTGCCTGAAACATGGAATCTTTTATTTGTATTTCTTGTACTCACAAAACTTTGAGGGGGGGAAAAAGAAGGTTTTTTTAATCTGCTAATCACTGTTTGCAGAATTCCATGCACGTAGAAATGCTACAGTTAATTTTTAAAAAATAGGAGCAGGGAAAACCTGGAAAAGCTTAAATAACTGCATTATTATATTAGACAATTAGGAAATAATATGTATTTTGCTATTATAGAATAGTTGTAGTATTAGTCTATATAAATTATTAATAAAATATGAGAAATGTTTTTGAAAATACTGACACTTCCAACAATCCTATTATTTCCTTTAGATATCTTATGAAATGCCATTGATTTCACCCCCAGCAATGAATGAGTAAAAATGTTGATATTTTTAGTTAAAAATGCTCACTAGGTTTTGTCCCCCGTTTGTTCTGTCATGTGCATGACTATGTTGCACAGAGGCTGCAGCAGCTACTCCAAAATATTTAAAAACTATTTAAAATCAATAGGTTATCACCATTTTAATGCAATAGCTTACAAATACCTGATTGACCCACTTTTTTTCTTTTTTTTTTTTGCATTAAAACCATAAATTAAACTGTCTGTTTCATTACAACTGAGAAGTGAAACTCACATAGTAATAATTAAGGGCTGGATGATCACGCCCCTGGCAGCAAGCAGTGAGTGCAGAAGGGGCAGCTGCAAAAACCCCTGGATTTGCTGCAGAACAGGACCCTACTGCCTCCCCAGGAAGCTCAGCCCCTGGCAGCCCTGCTCCCTCTGCTCTCACCTTGCTTCCTGCCAGCAGCCATATGCAGAAACAGAAAATAAGAAAGAGAAAAAAGAAAAAACAAAGAAGAAAAAAAGAAGAAAAAGAAAAGAAAATCAGCAGTGAAAGCATCAACTTCCAGCAACATTTTCAAAGCTTGAAGAGGAAGGGTGCCAAGCACACAGGCCAGACACTCGGCTCTATTGCTGGCAGGGGGAACCTTGAAAACTGTTTGCAGCCGCTTATTGACACTAATACTCGCTTCTCCTTTCTGCCTCATCAAAATTTTCTGAGCAGCATCTTCCTGGGCCTGCCACAGCTCCTTGCAGCTGTGGGGCTCGCAGGGGCTGCAGCAATAAGCTGGGCCTGCAGCTCCCCTGGGCCGGCAGCCATAAGTTGCATTTCTCTGGAAAGGCCCCTAAGAAAATACTGACCTGAGCCATATTCCTCCCTGACTGTCTTTGGCACAGAAAGCAAAACATGCTATAAACGCATTCCTGCGCGGGCCGAGCGGCCACTGTCCTGAGCAGGGTGGGACACTCGGACAGCTGCTGCCTGTCGGCCACACGGGCAGGCTGAGGCAGCGCGCGGCAGGGACACAGGTGACAGACGGCAGGGCCGTGGCGGGACACCTCCGGGATGCCAAGCGCGGCAGGCACCACAAACCCAGTGGGCACCATTTTCAGTCACACACCGGGGAAGGTGGGGCCAAGAGCTCTGTCTTTTGCTGGAACCACTGGCTGGCCCTTCCTCAGGTACTCAGGCCATCTTGTAAGAGCAGAACAGCAAACACGCCCAGAGCGCTGCCCGCCGCTGGCGCCTTCTCCTGCCCTCGCTCCAGGAGGGACACACGGGGACGGCCCCGACACCCGAGCGTGGGCCTGCCCGCCACCCAACAAAGGAGGTCAGCTGAGGTACGGATGGGACTAACAGAGTGAAAAAAAAATAAGTTATCCAGTATCACAGGGCTGCCTCAAGCACCCCTGCTGCCAAGAGAGATGTATTTCATCTTGGCCTTAGGCCAGCCTTGAGACATCCCGTTTCAGTTCCTGATACTTCAGGCATTTGCTCTCCCTACACCCACTTTACAGATATAAACACAGGCAGAGGAAAAAAAAAAAAAAAGCATTCAGCTTGTGCAAACACCCAAGGCTCAAAATAAGGAAAATGCAAGAAATTGCTTCAGCTGGGAACCGGGGACAACGTAAAGTCTTTGCTGCACGGGCCCCTCTAATGCTGAAGGAATTCAAGCACATGCACTACACTCTCCGAAGGGACAGCAGTCCCTCCCTTGTCACACGGCATTTTGTCTGTGATTTATTAGAAGAGCTATTGGGTCACATAAACTGGGAACTAATACATGTAATTCTAGCTGTTGAAAAAAAATTTAAACACTGCAGTACACATACATGCATATATCATATCCTCACACAGAGACACTGGATAGATACGGATAGATACGTATGTATGTAAGTAAACATCAGGGTAGTTCATTTCTCTTTATAAACACAAGTAATAAACTACTTGCAAAAACAGGTAAAAGGTGATCATCACTACATCCTTCAACACATTTCTAGTCTCTCATTAGACTGCAGGTTCAAGTTAAGTTGGTCCATCATTAAATGAACATGGGGGATAAAGAGGGAGGCACCAAGCTTGCAAGACAAATATAAGTGATAACTCTCTAACAATGCTGTATGCAGAGAAAATTTTATTTAGCAAACCAGACACTGTTTAACAGGCCCAGTAAACACACAATTGGCAAATTTCTTCCCTTCCTATGAAAACCATAATGCAAATTAATTGCAGCATGCTAAATCACAGCTCTAATTTAGCAACATTCTTTGCACTGCTTGAGAAATAAATACAAAAACAGTAGGGATTGTCAATGGGCTAACTGAACAATTTCACAAGTAAAGGGAATGTTTTACATGTCAATGGGACACTTTTACAACTGCTGACTGTTTTCTGAAGTAGTCTCAGATCTCGTGTGTCATTTATGGCATTTTGGGTTTGATTTTTAAAAGTGATTCACCTCTGAATAAATTCAGCAATAACACAGAAGTTCATTGTTAGGAAGTGTACTACAAGTCAAGCAACAAATAGAGGCACCTTAATTCTCTACCATATAAGAATCTATATCAAATCATTGTCTTTATGCTCCTGGATCTTTGCAGTAGTGTATTTCCTGCAAGTAATAACATATTTATGAGTATTTTTGAATTCCCTGTTCAAGTGCAACAATCCCTGTTGATTAACAGTGCTTCCTCTTAAGGAGTTAATACTATTTTTAATCCAATGATAGCTTTGACAATAATTTCCATTACTTCTAATCTACTGTTTTGCAGGGTGTGCAACATGGTTAGATGAAGCTTAATTTTGCTCAAGCTCTGAGACTGCATTCCTGATAGCTCTTTCAGTTCTTCACCATTATGCATGCTGCACCAAGCAGCCCTTTCCCTAGCTGACTTGAGAAAGCGTGTTTCCAGAATATGTTATTCAAATCCTGAATCATTTGGGTTCAAAATCTCAACTTTCTTTAAAGTCAGCATTTGGCTTCTTTTGAGGTGATTGTTCCAAAAAACCCCCATTTTCGGATGGCTTCAGACATCCTTGTTTGAATTTAACAATACCAGTCAGATTTAGATCAGGAATGCAAACCTGTTGAAGACAAACAAAAACAACAAAACCCTTGGAAGGTGTGACAAGTAACATGTATCAACAAACAGCAATTCAAGTCTTCAGGGTTTGTTAATTCCCAGTTCTTACTCTTGTCCTGTTCTACAGCCACTCGCAAAGTCAAAAATGCATGAGGGCAGATGGAGGGTCTGCTGAACACCCTGCAGCCTAAGCCACAGCCAGCTATAAACACTATTTCATCACCCTTTTATATCTCTGCTTTTTCACCAGCGCTACAGTGCTGATGGGGCTAGAAAAGGTAACAACTCCAGCACAACCTTTGTGGTGGTTTCCTCGCCAACCAATCTAGAGGGAGGGGGTCTGGAGTCCACAGCCAGCTCCCTCACCCAGCTTTTCCTATCTCCAGCCTCTGGGGAGAAGGGCCATTTTTAGAGGAGCAGGGAGGCTACATGGCCTCCACTACGCACCGTGTTCTTTCATGGCTAAACTGCCTTCCTTTCTCAGCTCATACAACACATTGATACTACTGCAAGTGTTAATGTCACCCTTGCCAGAGATCTGTAATAAACTAGGCTCATTTTCAATAGCAATACCTCCTCTTCTAATGTTGTCAGTAACTTGGACAATCCTACAGCTTGTAGTCTTCATTCTGATCATAAACAAGTTAGACAAATATCTATTTAATCAGACACATGTAAGTGGGAAATCTCTGAAAATAAGCCAAAGGTAACTAAACACCACCATTTACATGTTCATATCAACTTACTTCACCGCTGTACACCTCTGAGCACTGGAGAAATCTACCTTCATTTAATGTGCAGCTGAATAAGGGGCAACATCAGGAAAACAGAAATAGGGATAGGTGTTCCTTCTGGGGCCCTTATTTGATGTGAAGGATGCAAACTTAAAAGCTGGTGCAGGTGTGCCAAGCCTCAATCCGTGGAGGTGCATTTCCTGCAGGGAAACCAGAGCACACTGTGCCTGAGGCTGGAATAAGCCAAGCACACAGCTGGGACCCCTCTTCCCTCCCTTCCAGGTAGATAGGAAAGCCAGCCACTGCAACACCCTCTTCCCAGGGAGCCCCTAGCACAGGGCAGGCACAGGGATGGGGCTGGGGGAGAGCAGGCTCCATTCCTGCCATTATCCCTTATCCTGCCCAGGTATTTCAGGGCAACCTCCTCCACTCCAGAGGGACCCCCCATTTGGCCAGGCCCTCCCAGCTCACCCCTCTATCCCAAGACTGCTCCCACGCTCGAGCCACAGTACAGGCAGCTGGCCCTGGCCACCCTTAACTATCCATCAGCATACAGGCTCTGCTGGCAGCCCTTCCTCCCCTCCTTCCAGCTCTTCCTTAGGAACAGGCAGGCTGGACCCGAGCACCCTTTCTGCATGGAGTTGCCTGCAGATGGATGACCTGCAAGCCAGAGCCCTCTGCCCCAGTCCCACACATCACCAGGCTTTTCTCTTTAGATTCTAAGCAGTACCAAGGTAAGTTTTACACTAAGAATTATTTATAGACTTCCTGCAAGTCACTGCCCACAGCTTTGATGAACACGAGACAATAGCTCTGTTCATCTTCCATCCGTAACCGTGCAAGCAATAAATGTTTCTATCAACAAACATTTGAGCAAACAACTGATTCAGTTTGTTCCAAGCACTTTAGGCTAGAAAAATAATATTGAATAGAGTTTATACACTAGCTTGCTCCTCCCCACTGCCATTTCCCTCTGAGCAGGCATTTCTGGCAAAAAAGAAAATAAAATTAATATTAAACGTTTACTTGTAGAGAATTTAAACTAAAATTTGTCAACATAAATACAAGAGCACTTGGTGTTTGCATAATACATATTTTTAGTGCCTACCTATGCAAACACTAAAACAGTAAAAACAGAGTTACAGTATAAAACTAGCAAAATTTAGTAACATTTAATTCCTTGCACATGGGCCCTGGAGCCTCAGATACCACAGAGGTTCACTTCAGCGTGGGGAAAACCTGCAGGTGGCTACGTGGATGCTTTCATGAACCCAGCAAAGGAGAGGAGCTGCTATTTGATTTTGGAATATACAAATATCATTAAGAGCCAAAAACCCATGCTGATACTTTACAGTAATGCCTTTTTACTACAATTCAAAACCTGTCACAAAAATTTTGCCACAGAAACTGGTGACATTTGCTACCTACAATCACTGTCCTGCAGGGTTACAGTCAAACTGCTCTTTTAAGATATGATCCCAAATATCACTAAATATGGAGAACAAATTCCTGAGAAAACAAACCCTTACCACATCAGCATTCTATAATATTAGGAAACTATTTGCATCATGCGGTTTGTGCTAAAATACTTAATGATCTCATCCTTACCATAACAAATTATCTGCCAGAAAAAGACCTTGAAGGTCAACACTGGCAACAATTAAAAAGTAATGAAAAACATTCATCCCTTAGGCAGAGTTACAATTTCTAAGTTTGAAGCAATGTGCTGTATATTTTATTAGCTATCACTTGTTTAATTATTCATTGGAGCTCCTCTTATGCTCCATAGAGCAACCTCACATTGCTAAGATTTCCATTTGAATGCTATTACCGATTCAAGGACAAATCTCGTTTAAACTTTAGCTTTTGTTTTTATTTTCCAAAACATAAATTATGTTCAAAAATTAATGGGTCTGTCATACTTGCTATTTTTAATTCAGTTCACATTAGCTTCAACCTGGGACTCTACACATCATCTCTCCAGTGACGGTATTTTGAGTGTCCGCATTCATCTGCTCCAGTATTCCTACAAAACCACACAAGTTTTCAACCAACTGCATCCCTTCCTTGGCCAGCAGGAGTAATTTTTATTCCTGTCTCATTTGCAGTAGCAGCTCACTCGAGCACAGTATTTCAGTATTTTCTTAAAGAAACTCACTGAGTTCAAGCAAGACGATAGCACCATGAAATAACTTCTATGCTTTAATTGCCATTTAATTACACTTCCTGGATTTCCTAGCAAGGAAATAAAATCTTTCTCAAGGTTTACCAGAGAAATAAGGAGCTCTACAAACAGGGCAGGCTAAGATTGGTATTATCTGCAGTTCTTAATTTATCCTTCATTGTGGCCATACACATTTATGCCCTGTTGGGGATTCACAACACACACAAGGGAAATTAGCTAGAAGAGTTTTTTGAGTAAGGGAGGAAAAGCCTGTTTACTGTTTTGTGATCAGCAACTTCAGATAGGTTCCCCATTTAAAATTTCATTAGTGGAAATATGTATGTGTATTGTACTGAAATGGTGAAAGGAAAAAAGGGAATAAAGTAGAATAGAACAACAGATCTGCAATGATTTCATACACGCTTTATATAAAATTATTTTGGTAGAATAAAGAAATGGAAAATGTCATGAAAGTTGATGTTAACCCTTTTTTAACCTTTCCACTTCCTGAATATACATACATACATACATACATACATACATATATATATATATATATACACCCACTTGACAGCAATCCTATATATATATACACCCACTTCCTGAACTAAACTTACAAATAATACCATGGTTTATAAACACTGAAAAAGGCTGCTTTTATGGGGGAGAAAGAGCAGTAATGCAATAAAGAAAAGGCTAAGTATTAAAATACATACTCATTTTAAACTACTTCAAATTCCGTATGAATAAAAATAACGAGCATGTATTTCTGTACACTGAATAGTCAAACTCTATCTAATGCTCTAAAAAAGTATCAATTTAATTAAATAATTTAATTTCATTTAGTTAAACCAAGAAAGAGAACACTACTCCCTAATACTCCTTGGTAAGAGTGAAAATATACTTTGAGCAGCAAGAAGAACTGGAATTTCTTGTGCAAGACAAACTTTTCCCTACAACTCAGGCTTAGTTTCATGACACTGTCAGTATCACCAGGAAAGTGAATTGTTTACATAATAGGGAAAGTTATTTAGAAGCATTACTGCACTAGTATTATACAAATAAAGGTGGCAGCAAAACCCACCTTAACCCACTCAAAATTAATTCCCAAGATCAGGTAAATTTTAATTTTACGATATCAAAACTTTCTCTTAGATGGAAAACAGAAGTTGCCTTAGAACTTCATTTGCTGAGTTCAGGAGAGTGAAGTGGCAGGAAGGGGCTACACTGCCCACGAGCCCCTGTGTGGAATGGGGCACAAAGGGGCTGCAACCTCACCGCACTCCTGCCAGGAAGACAGACAGAAATATTTTTTAAATGTACACACACACNTGTGCAAGACAAACTTTTCCCTACAACTCAGGCTTAGTTTCATGACACTGTCAGTATCACCAGGAAAGTGAATTGTTTACATAATAGGGAAAGTTATTTAGAAGCATTACTGCACTAGTATTATACAAATAAAGGTGGCAGCAAAACCCACCTTAACCCACTCAAAATTAATTCCCAAGATCAGGTAAATTTTAATTTTACGATATCAAAACTTTGTCTTAGATGGAAAACAGAAGTTGCATAGTAGTTGCCTTAGAACTTCATTTGCTGAGTTCAGGAGAGTGAAGTGGCAGGAAGGGGCTACACTGCCCACGAGCCCCTGTGTGGAATGGGGCACAAAGGGGCTGCAACCTCACCTCACTCCTGCCAGGAAGACAGACAGAAATATTTTTTAAATGTACACACACACACCTCAACATAGAATCTCTCTGTAAATAATCACATTTTTGTATCCAGAATTTCCTGTTGATTACAAAGACAGAGAAACTTCAGACCAATGATCAGCAGGAGACTTCTTTGCATATATTTTGTTTTACCAGTGGAGAATACACTTCTGCATTGTGTTTCAGATCCAGGTCATGTGGCAATTTTGCAGACAAAGTCTCTTAAAGCCTTTCTGATGAGACCAGAAAATCTGGACAGACCAGTTCCTTGCTGGTCTAATTAAAAGGTCATTAGGACATTGATCCAGAAGAGAAACCTGAAGGAACACAAGTGGCAACACACACAGTCTCAACTGAAGATGACAGAAAGGGACACCATTCACCAAGGTCATGTTTGGCCAGGAGCCCTCTTATATTCCTCCTTTGTGTGGTGCAGGACACAGGTTCCTCCTGAGGGCAACTCTCAGCCACCAGCAAACAGGGAGAGGGAGAAAGACCAAAATCCAAACACATGGTCGAAAGGAAAATTTCTGGGAAACAGATCACAGAATAAATATGGATTCTACTTCAGCATCCTTTATGCTGAGTTACCTGCAGTCATGAGCAACCTCCTACATGACTTGCCCACTTCAATCAAACCATGCTCGAGTCCATCATAAAAAATGAACGTGGGACCTTTATTCAGATGTAAACAGCACCCTGCATGCCCAAACCACATCCCCCTTCTTTGTCTCCAGAACTTCCTCCAAGAACACCTCCAGCCTTTTTAGATGTTTCCAACACTTCTCACACATCTGCAGAAGTCATTAATGCCCAGGAGCAACATCTGCTCCAATAACCCAAGCCCACCAGTAGGGCTGATATCCCCATGCACACCAAGGATGGGGAGGGCTGGTCATGATTGCTGCCCAAACACCTTCAGCACGTCACTGAGAATGCCCAGTATGAACTTGCTACTAATGGAAAAACAATTTACTTCTAGATTTTCCTACAATGGTGTTAAGCAGCAGCCAGATGAAAATGGAAGCAGAAAACTGCTATCCATTATGATATATTTTTAACTCATCTGCCTTCTTTCTCTAAACAGAACCATCAGGCTCAAAGAATCATAGAATGTTAAGGGTTGGAATGGACCTTAAAGATCATGTAGTCACAACCTCTCATGTCATGGGACACCTCCCACTACACCAGGTTGCACAAGGCCTTATCCAGCCTTATCCTTTGAACACTGCCAGGGTTGGAGGCATCCACAATGTCCCTGGGCAACCTGTTCCAGTGCCTCACCGCCTTCAGAGTAAAGAATTTCTTCATAATATCTAACCTAAATTTCCCTTCTTTCAGTTTGTACCCATTACTCCCCATGCTATCACTAAGGTTCTTAACAAAAATTCCTCTTTGGAGCACGTGCTAAGGATGCTATCCCAAGCTCCTGGGAAAAAGCATCACTTGACAGCAATCCAAACTTCCTTTTTTTAACCCAATTTGCCTAATTTTTCTAATATGACAGTGTGAGCCATTTAGCACTCCAAGACTGGTCATCAAAACAGGAAAATACCTATCAGCTTAGGTGCACAGGAACACAAATAGCAAGAAAGCTACTGACAATAAACATATTTCTGTTTTTAAACACTTATAAACAATACACTTTTTAATTTCTTTTCAGGCTTAGCTGCTGAATATTTAGGTTACATTTGCATCCCTGGCAACAGTATTTTGTGAGAAACAGACATGTTCTATGAGTCTGTGTATTAATTACAGTTCTAAATGAATAAACTCAGAAAAATGACAGACTAGATACACAAAATATGTCCATCTTAAAACTGCTTTCAAACTTATAATGGAGATTTCACAAAACTGCATGAACATGGACAGAATCCACTGTCACCTGCATAAGCCAGTAGTAAGAGCTTTTCATAATGAGACTTTCACGAATGAAATGAGGAGTTGATTTTATCTGGTACACCACAGTAATTTGCTGTGCAGCTTCATGAAACTGCTACAAATAGCATTACAGCCAAAACCCAATTGTTGCTGAAATGCATTCAGTAAAATGGAAAATACAGAGAAATACAACACAGTAATTGTCTCTCAACCCACATTATATATTGTGTTTCTAAATTATATAGTATTATATTTTCAAGTTTTTAATATAGTTTCCCACTGAGGAATTGATAACACAGGAGACATTCTTTGACCTTTTCCCTTTGAATATCCAAATAATATACCACATAGGTTTATAAACCAAATAACTCTCCAGCCTTTTATTAGATCCCAAGGGATAAAATCTGTTTTAAAAACCCACCACATGTAGCAGTGCACAAAAGAGCTAATGCAAAGCTCTTCCCTTGCTGTGCTATTTCTCACCTGCATCACAATTTCTCCTGTACAGTTGCAATTGCAGTTTATGAGTTTTCATGTATTGGAAAGACAAAAATTGGACTTCTGGCACTTGAAAATCTGCACTGAACACCCTAATACAACCACTGACAATGCAAACCATGATCCTGCTCACCCACCCATTCCTACTTAATGGATTCAACACAGCACTGCCATCTCTTTAATGGCTTGACCCAAGCAATGGATGAAAAAACTTATCAAGATTTTCTATTCCCCAGATATTGCAGAAACTATTTAATGGACGTGTTCCAAATTTAGCAGGATGTTAAAAACCGCACAGCCACCAGATAAGTAATTTGTGGGGCAGCTCAATCAAAAAGCTCGGCTGATCCTTTAAAAGAGGCCTTTCGGGGATTTTGATTTGATAATATTTGTATCTCTACAATTAATCACAAAATAATGAAGGATTCAAGCCATCACAGTCAGGCATTGGGAGTGTGAAAAGATGCATGCTGTGCATGACAAGAATCAAAGTGCCAGAACAACGCAGGAAAAAAGCGTAATATAAAACAGTTGATGTAAGTTAGAAACACTGGAAACTTTCAACCTGCAGCAGCCTTTTTTATGTGGCCAGTCCCACTGATTTTAATGGGGCCACTGCTGCAAGTAAAAAAGTTCCATGCAGGAGCCTGTCTGCCAGACCATGCATCAAGCAACGTGTCAGGAGAAGCTGTCAGGACTCTAACTGATGCGAGATCAAATCCTCCCTCTAAAGACACAATTCTGTCTGCTTCTGAAACTTCGAGCAGATGCTATTTCAGAAAATGTGAATTATAATTCACCATTAAATCCAGAGCTGATTTGACTTTTGGAGGGGACTTGGGACTTCGTTTTTGGTTTATGGATGGGGTTTTTTCAGTATGCAACACACATCTTCAACGTACTGCTCTGGAAAGAGGCAAAACATCTGCTGACATCAGACCTATTTACAAGCATCATTTTAGAAGTCTATTCCAGTTTCATTCAGATCACTTTATCATACTGGTTTGCAAAATCCGAATTAACAAGTGGCACAATGAACAGTTAATGTCAATTCTGAGCTGCTTCTTTTAATGAGACCAATATTTCAATAAAGTTTCCAAACACATGACAGAACTTTATCCCAAAAAGAAATAAAATATTAATATGTTGTTTATCTTCTGTTTCCAATTTCTCAGTTTTTGACAAATGGAATTGTAAGCTGAAATATTCCTGGAGCCCATCCAACACAGACAGCTGATATTGTTAGTTTTTTTCAAATTAAGCGCATTATTCCAAATTAAATCTACCTTGGCCATACACAAGTTGATTTTCCCCTCCTTCCTCCGCAGATGAGTTGTTTCTCAGCATTTCTTCATGGTCACAATGAATGAGGAGTTTTAATTCCCACAGCCATTACCTGGTAAAATACTGGCCCTATGGAAAGTGAGTGGGAATGGTCATCAATTCTCACAAGGGCAGATTTCAACCTCCTGACACATTTTCCTCCTTATTAATTCAAATGGTAAGAAATTCTCTGTGTTTTTTTTAAGGAGCTGTTTTCCCACATCTCAATGAAATAAAAATATATAGCTTTTTACCTTTTGACCAAATCTTCTTCAAGAACTATCAAAACCAAAGTATTTATTGACATAATTTCCTCAAAAAACAAAACACTTGCCTTTTTCCGTTTGCCCAATGAAAATTTTACGTACACGTGTCCATTTAATATCACTTAACAATGTCTAAAATGGTTCTACTGCTATTAATATTTAAATAACCAAAAGGCTTAGTAAGAGAGCTCAGGAAGTCATTTAGTGCAAGATTTTATTCCAACTAATACAGCGAAACTGATGCAGAGCTAGAATTGCTTTATAAGTTTCATGATTTATTACAAACACAAAAATGGAAAAAAGCATTAAATTTCTTAAAGAGAAAACAAATAAACAAAAAAACCCAACAAAAACACACCAAAAAAACCCCAACACAAATAAACAAAGAAACCCCACAAACCAAAACCAACCAAACAAACAAAAAGAAACTAAGTTAAATATGGGTGGGACCTTCTTATTTGGTATTTATTTCCAGGAAATCTGGAAGCAGCAAGCATCTTAGTGGTACATGACATGAATGGACATCCAAGGCAGCACGCACCTATGGGCAAACACTGACACTGCTCTATCCTTCCTCGTCCTGCCACAAACATTCTGTATAACCTCTTTCTCCAATTCCTGAAAAATGACAAAGGAAAAAATGAGTTGCCAGCAAAGCCAGAACAGCAAAGCCGTTTTCATGAACATTTTTATTTTCAACGTGAGCACAGACTTTTCTGGGATTAATTCAGCACTGGAAAAGCTCATTTACTGCTCAGATAATTTCAGCTCCTATGAACCCTGACATGTGAATAAATGCTCCTCTGAGAACTCTGGTTCAGCTTACCTACCTAATGCTGTTTATTTGACCAAAGCTACTTTTTCCACTTACAGGATGAAGGATCCCCCTTCTGTGGTTACAGGACTGGGGGCAGGGAGGGTAGAGGGAGTTTTGCTAGAAGGTTATCTATCACTGTTACTGAAGCACCTTCTAAAAATACTGTATTTTTAAAATTTACTAGCTATTTATACTCTAGCTGTACATTGTGTTTGAATCTCAACTCTGAATATTTTTCAAGTGTATCATTTACATTTCCTAGAAAGCATCTCAACCATTTGCAAAGCTCATCATGACTCCCTTAAATGTCTGTTTCTGGTATCATAATATACTTCAACTAGTTTGCTCTCTAAACTATCAGCAAGACCTTTCTATGTTTATTTGAAAAAGTCCCAGTTTACACACTAACTTAATTTTATTAGTTGAAAATTCAGCTTTTGGTTTCATTTCTCCATCTCCCTTTACATAACCCAGAGAGATGGCAGGCTGCTCAGGCTCGTCACTGCAGCATGAAGTAAGGGTAACATGCTGCTTCCTTACACTTCCATGCTAACTCCTGCTATCAGGCTTTAATCCTGACTTCTGAACTATGAACCCTGGTGGGTTGGACCTGCCTGCTGGGCTTGCCTAACTCAGAAATTCACAGCAGCCTACACAGAGAGCTGCTCTGCAGAGCATCCAGCACTGACAGGAGCTGCAGAAAAATAAACTGAAGCCCAAATACAGCATCTTCCAATTTCTCGATTTCACTGGTGTCTGTTGGTAGATTTTCGATAGGCCTCCTATCATCCTTTTTTTTTTTTTCCCTTCCCCTCCTCATTCTGGGATCACAGCCAATCCCCAGCACAGCAGCTGACTTTCCCCAGAACTAACTAGAAATATTCTGATAGACTCTATTTATAGACTCAAAAACTTAGGACTGGAAGCAGCCAACCAAATTTTTCCACTCCTTGCTCCCCTCCTCTATCTATCTATCTATCTACCTATCTACCTATCTAATCTATCCTGGGCTAACCTAAATTTCACCTTCCTGTGTTTCTCAAGGGAGAACTATTCTACCCAGCACAGGCACACACACCTCTTACACATCCCAAAGCACCTGTGCAGAGTGCATGCAATTTACCAAGCAGACTAAAATAACAGGAAACCTTTACTTTTATGTCACTGTAGAAAATATTCAGGCTGATCTTCCTTCCTCCTGTCACTAAAAATCAGAGCTGAAGAAAACCCAAGATTTCTGCAAGAGATTCTACCACCTGTACCTCAGACCTCTGCAAACTCATGAGACCATTTGGGACATACATGACTTTTTGGTTTACTATGAAAAAATACAACAATAAATAAGAACATGTTTTTAGCAGGCTTAAACAGTGGCTTTTATTATTGTATTTTAAAAATACACACACATATCTATAGCTAAGACTTGCAGAAGCCAAGGTTAGTCTCCATTAGTTTAAGTATAGTACAAATACACTGCAAAAGGAAAAACTGTGTCCCAAAGTAAGAATAATATTGCAGCTGACTTGCCCTTGGGACTTCTGATTCTGCAAAATTCTCTATTTACAATACTATCAGATCCTGTTCAGCATTTTGTACTGGAGACAACGTACTGAAAGTATAAGTGCTGAAATAGAAAGGCTAGTGTGCTCTGGAAGCAACACCTGGCAAGTCTGATTTTTGCTTAACCTTACAAATGTTGCTAGGAAACCCTACTCAATATTTACTTCGAGTCTTTAAAGAAACAGACTCATTCATACTAAGCTCCTGGTGGGAGCACTGGGGACTTGGCGGAGAAGTCCCAACCTAAATTTACTCTTGACATCTCACCTTCCTAATCCACAGACCTCACATTATACAGAAATATAATTAAGAATTGGGTATGTGGTTACCTTACGAGACCTGTAACAGTATTGATATTTCAGACATTGCAAGCAGTGCAAACAAAGTAACAAAGTTCTGTTATTTTCCTTGGGGTTATGTACGATTAATTTAAAAAAAAAGCTGCAATGTTGATGCACTCTCCTACAAATGGCATATTATTTTTACATTTTTGTTAACAGTGGATGATTTAACAAATTTCACCATCAGCTCTCATGTCCAGTACAGAGATATATGGCACCTTCATTGGCCCATGTGAAACATCCGAAAAAGCCTACAAAACCAATAAATGGGAAACATTTGTATACTTATTTCTGCCTTTCAAACTGATCCCATGAAATATATCTATAAAAATCAGTCAAAGCTATTTCTTGTAATCCTAAGTGATGAGATGCTGAATATTCTTAATTTTTAGTCATGTCAGACAAAACCACAAGCTTTCCTAGAATCTAGTGGACTATACTGAGCATATATCCTCTTGTGCCAATACCTGCTATTTTCCTTACCCCTATAATCCTTCTCTTCTTTTCCATTAAAACACCTTTCTTATTTCCCTACATTCCTGATCCCAAAATCATTCCTATTTGGTCACGAATAATTTTTTTCACTCAGCATGAAAACTGCATTCACTTGTATTAAATTACTGATTTAAGTCATGGTAACATCAATATCACCTCAGAGTTTGGGGCATGCTGAGTGATGGAAAAAACCTAATCTATATCCCAACAGCAGCAACTCTTCCTATGGAGTCAGACCCAAGCTTGAAGCCTCAAACAACTCAGGCAAAATTTGGAAAGAACTTTAAATGTCCACACTGCCAGCACTAGGGTAAAGAAGCCTTCATGAACATCTACTGACCCTCACCACTGCTATTGCCAAAAAACACACAGCTGGGGCTGCCACCCCCTTGGGCCTTGAAGCATTCCAGCTTGGGACAGCAGCTTGGCAGAGGGAGGATCTGGCTTCTGTGCAGCAACATGGACCTTGCTACAACCTTAGTAAGACTTTCTTTTAATAAGCACAATATCAGGTGTTTGTGCTGAAGCAAGCAGAACCTGAAGCATCTTGAGATCATGGAAAGGG
The DNA here is from genome assembly GCA_013398075.1 of Notiomystis cincta. Taxonomy (NCBI): domain Eukaryota; kingdom Metazoa; phylum Chordata; class Aves; order Passeriformes; family Notiomystidae; genus Notiomystis; species Notiomystis cincta. The sequence continues at coordinate 350,170 of VZRX01014346.1, forward strand.
CTAATACAGGTGGAAGGGCATGGAATTAGTGGAGGACATGGAACATCTTGTTTATGTAATCTTTTATGGAGAGTATGAAAATAAGAAAAGCATGAAGCTCCTCTTGTGAACTCAGACGTCACCTGGACCCCGGTATTACGGTGCTGACTCATTAGAAATTAAGAGAGGTTTTATAACTCTTTTTTTCCTGTAGCTATCTTATAAATAGACTTAATGACTGTAAGTCATTTACAACCACTAATACATCACCTAATCAACTCAGCCACATATTAAAATTAATTTATCAGACATCCACAATATCCAATTAGCTGCAAATCAATAGGTTTACTTTACAAGAATTTATTGATTCACAAAGAAAGTTTTTTTCCCTGAAATAATTGTAAGTTGTTAAATTAGTTGCCTAAGTTACAGCTGCTTGTAAATACTTAAGGCAGCTGCCTATAATCAAAACAATTCTGTTTGCCTTTACAGATTAGTATTATAATAAATATCAGAATATCCCTATCTAGCTGAAAAGAAGTGAAATTCACTTAATGAAAAAAAAAAAGGATACAGCCTATTTGTCACTTCAGTTTCATTTCCTACTTCCAGGATTTAATTCAGCTTTTTTTAGGATTTCTAGATTGCAGTGAAGGATGAGTAAGTAGGTACTTTGCTCATTCTGGTCACAAATTATGAACAAACACATCTGCTGAAAACACTGCCTCTGATTTTTCTGTGGAACAATTTCCTCTGCCAGCAATTCTGAATCTTTTCTCAATTACAGATGCCTGGGCTAGCAGGTGAAAATGCAATTACACACAGGCAGCACTTATATTACAGGCATAATAAAAGGAGATCCACGAAGAGGAGTGTAGTCCTGAGGATCCTCCATCCAGTTATAGGTGCCACAAAGGTTGTGCTTTGGGCCAGCTCCAGCAGAGCCCCATGGACAGAAGTCGAGGCTGGAATGCTCTGGGTACCTCCTGGAGTGCTTTTTTCATTCCCTTCTGGCTCAGAAATACCTGATTGTTCACCCCTCGGCTGCCCAGTGATGTGAACCATGTGACAGAAGATGGTGGCAACTGGAAGATTCGGTTCAGAAGCACATTTCTGATCCAAATGAAAATGTAAACAAAACCCTACAGACTCTGCTATTAGCCTTCTGCACACAGCTAACTCCTGTTTATGTTAGAAAAGAAATGCAAGACAATTTGCAGACCCATAATAGATGCATTTTTTTATTCCAGAAATAAAAAAAGTAAATCAGCAACTCGCTTTTTTCACTTCTATTTCTATACGCATTAACTCCTCTGAATTTTCTCCCTTTTTAAAATAACACGTCCATCCGAAACACTCATCCTCTTTGCTTCTTCCACCAAATGGGTTTAATATGAAGTGAGTAACTATTCTTTATCTCATTATCTGCATGTGCAGTTCAAAGTTGTCATTACTGCATATTTAATCATTCAAAGTTTTCAATGCCCAATCTTCTTTTTTTTTTTTTTTTCACTGTCAAATCTCCAGAAACATAAATTCCAAGCAGTCCCAAGTATCAGAAAGGTTAGTTGGGAAACAAATGCAAATCAAGTGCATTGTTTCACTGCAACATTATCTTATGTCATTAGTTGGCAGCAGCCATAAAGCTCTGGACCACTTCCAACATTTACTTCCATACACTGAGCAGAAGCTGACATGTCTAACCCCCCACACTTTGTTCCTCTTCCAGCTACTTTACATGGATCCATATTAAAAATAAGGATTTAAAAATCCTAATTGTATCAACAGGAATCATTCTCCTTTGCCACTGCATTTCTGAAGGAAGAGTATGGTAAAGCTGTGCAGGGTTTGTAGAGCTAATTCTGCAGCAATGTGGGTTTACTTGATGGATTTTCCAGCAGGGCAGTCTGCAACAAACGTTCAATGCGTAATTCCGACAGGCAAGTCATGTTTAGTAACTTTTTCTAATCCTTAAGGAATATTTATTGGCCAATATTTGTTTTTAATTATTAACATTAGAAAGCCTTAGTGCTCAAAACTGAACAAATTTAGAATGGAAATAACAAAACAAACCCACAGTGTACACTAAATCCAAGCAAACAGGCTACGAGCTGGGAGGCAGTCCTTAGTACATAGGGGAAAATGACCTCCACTGCAGCATCCCTGAGGGCATCCTGCTCGCTCCCTGCTGGGCTCAGGGTGTCCAGGAAGCTGCAGGAGTGCACTCCTGACCACCCACAGTGGTCCAGAAGCGTGCATCTCCTGGTGATGATGTGTTCAATTTCTACCAAATCATACAAAATAACAGACCTTGATCCTTAGAAATGACAAACATTAAAGTATATGTATATTGTCTTCAAGTGAAATTCCTGAGTTTTTCCAGGGAGTTTTCTCATATCCCAGGATCCACACATGTGCAAGGGTTTAGTTGCTTTGTTTTATTTTAATTTATCCAAGTGAGTTTGCAAGTTAACACAGTTAAATCTAGCAAAGTAGCTCTGAAGCTACCATTAGAGGAAGAGCTTTCTAACTGCTCTAACATACTGCACTCTCTAGCACAAATCTAATTTAGTTTAAAATAATGAAGCTGACAGCTCAGATAGTCTGCCTGGAAACTGTGCAAATTTCCCACCCACCTTCATTTGCAAGGTCCCTGGCACTCCAGTCTTCAAAAACGCTGAAGTGCATGACAGGTTTCTAGAGACAAGTCTTCAGCAATGCTAAAAGTGAGATCTCCGACCTTTTAGAGAAGCTCATATTTGAACTCACGCCTCCTGAGGGAAAAGAAAGGTTGCTGTTGTGATGCCCCAACCTTAAGGCACTTCCAGCAGCAATCCCTTTCCTGCTCCTAGTCTGAGGGTAGTGACCTTGACGAAACTTGACTAGGAGACCATGTCCCACCTCCAGCACTGCTCCTGTCAGACAAGAGGCGGTGCTTGACTGGGGAATATGGTGAATCACCTGCAAAAGGCTGGAGAGGGACTCTTCACAAAGGGCACAGGTGACAGGACAGTGGGTAATGGCTGTAACTGAAGTAGGGTAAATTAGATTAGGTACTGGGAAAAAATTCTCTACTCTGAGGGTGGTGAGGCCCTGGCACAGGTTGCCCAGAGCAGCTCTGGATGCCCCATCCCTGGAAGTGTTCAAGACCAGACTGGATGGGGCTCTGAGCAGCCTTGTCTCGTGGAAGGTGTCCTTGCCCATGGCAGGAGGGTGGGAACTGGATGATCTTTGACGTCCCTTCCCAAGCCAACCCATTCTGTAACAGTGTGCAGAGTCCCCTCCCCACTTTCTTTCCTGCAGCAGCACTGAGGGCGAGCTAAAGACACAGACACGATTGATTTTTCAAGGTGAGACGCTGCCAGAGTAAACCGGGGCTCGCCGGTTGTGAAACCACGTTTCCAAAGGCCCGGGGAGCACAGGTCTCCGTAAGGACACGGCAGGTGACGCACTCCCGGGGGACGCGGACACGGCGCCTTGCGCAAGCCCCAGCGGCGCGGGCCCCGCGGGCCCCGCTCGCACCGGCCCCGCTCGGCACCGGCACCGGCACCGGCACCGGCCCCGGCCCTGCACGGCCCGGGCCTGCCACAGAGAAGCGAAGCACCACATAAAAATTCCTTAGGCAGAGCACTGCTTTGCGCAGTTTCTGCTCCCGTCTCCACGGGGCCCTCCTGAGCCGAGACCGGGACAGCTCCCGTGCGCCGTCCCGACCCTCTGAGGCAGCTACAGGGGAAGAGCTGGCGAACAAAAGAAACTCAGCGCGAAGGAATTCAGCGGCAACGGTTCTGCAGGACTGCACCACGGTCTTAGCACGGCCCAGGATTCAGAAAAGCATTGCCAAAAATGCTGGCAAGTTCTCGGCAGCTGGGACAGGCAAAATCCTGGTCAGGACAAACTACTTAATTCCCCATTCTGCCCTCTGATTAAAAGTTCTCAGACCACTGATAGATTACATTGCCCAAAATAAACCTCTAAAATACTGCTTTGTTTTGCAGACTTAAGGCCGAACATGCACCCAAAAGGGTCATACACACAGAGAAATAAGTAAGATATTCTCACAAACCCAAAAGATTCAGAAAACATTATTAAAGACGGTAAGAGGTTTTTATTTTTTTTTTTTTTTTTTGCCAAAGACCTAATTGCTATGGAATTGGTTTATAAAGCTGCCACTTTTAGAAACTTGGGGTAACACCTGTCGAAAACAGACATGGAATGAAAAGTACAATAGAAAAGACTCATGTATTCAGCAAAATTTTAGCCTGGAAGCTCATTCAAAAAAGTTACTTCACCTCCAGATGCAAGAAGAAAGTATTGTTTAGGAGAGGGGATGGAAAGGAGGAGTAAAGTGATATAAAAATTGTCAGAAACATTCAGCAATTAGTCTGAAATTTGCTTTTTAACCTCAGGGCTGTAACTCTTTGATCTATTATTATCACTAACCACAATCAGCAGCATACCCATGCATCTTAGAGGAGCATATAAATTCCTATAAGCCATTTTACATATTATCCACAAATACTGGATTCTATTTCTGCTCAGAGGTTCTCACCAAAATTTACTTTTTTTTCTCCTTTTCAAAAAATAACACTATATATTAACTCCAAGTAACCCTACCTCTAAATATGAAAATTTAAGCTATCCGTTTGTCCGTGAAGCCAATACGCAGCTTAGAGATCGCAGATTTGGAGAAATTTAATTTAGCAACCAGCTAACAACAAATTCTAATGTAATTGCAGGCGTTTAATTCACTGTTTAAGATAAAGAAATGAAATTCAAGTTATTTTGTGATCTACCAGCAGTGTGGGAGCTTCTGCTATAATATAACTCAGTAAAGAAATTGCATCTTGCAAAAATACTTATTCATGTACTGGATAGATACAACCAGTGTTACTTACACTTTTAAGAAACCAGAATGAACAGCATGGATTTGGTTTTCTGAACTTTTTTTGTTGGTTTTTGCTGTTTTGGGGGAGGTTTCAGGAGATTGGTGTGGGATGNTTTTGGGTGTGTGGGGGGGGGGGGGGGGGGGGGGGAGGGTTGTTTTTCTGGTTTAAATCTTTTAGCCCTGATTTCAGCAAAATAGAGAAAGAGAACCCCCCAGATCACTTCCTTTCAGAAAACACACTGTTAAGCTCTGATAAACCACATTAATAAACCTCAGCTGCAAAACAAAACAAAACCAACAAAACCAAAAAACAACAACCCCAAAAAAGGTCACAAAGCCTGCCATTTAAAGAGACCATTTATTTGAAAACTTTGCCCTGAAAGTAAACCAACCCTCAAGGCTTTTGTAAAATCTCAGGGTCCCTGAAGGGAAAGACATGGATGCACAGAAATCCTGCTCCCAAGTCCGAGGAGGGAGTGCCTCCTTCCACACAAGCCCTGCAGAGCGGGGGAGATGCTGCCGCTCCTCCTGCCAGCAGTGATACTGGAGCAGGCTACGTGGGAACTGCTGGCACGGATAAACAGGCACTTCCTGACCTGAGAGCCCTTCCCCTGTAGCCCAAGCCAAAAAGCTGTGCCTTCCCCCAAGGTCAGCCTGACTCCTCCAGCAGCAAAGCCACGGTGGCTCCAGCAGGAGAGGGCTGCTGGAGGGCCCACCAGACGGTGACCTTCTGCAGCAGGTTGCACGTGTAGGGCAGCCAGCAGTCACATCATGCCATGGTCTATTTAGGGTGCGTTCAGACGTGCCCAAAAACACCGCGAGAACCTGGGCCACTGCAGCCGATGGAAATACTGCTGCTTTTTTCCTTCCTCTCCACAGATCTCTCACTCAGAGGAGACTGCAATCGAAGTAATTCATATGCTGAGCACCAGGCACTGTGTAGCAACCAGCTGCATGTGAAAACTGATAAAAGTACTAAACTTAGATGGATTTAATACCTGTTTTTCACACACTCTTTTTAGTTTCCTCATTGGACCATTTTTATCACTCTCAGACAGCCATATTTTAAGCCACATTTGCCAGAGAACAAGTTACGGTTCTATATTCATCCTTAACTGTGGTATTTTCTGACCTCTGAGATCTTAAATCTCAAATCACAGCACTCCATTGTTCTCCAAGAAGTTTGGGTCAAAACAAGTCCATTATTAACTCCATCTTCTACAACTCTGTTAAAGACACAATACATGCAATTAAAAAAAGAGAAAACACCATTTAAAACTACATCCTGAAAATACTGGTGTTGGGATTATGGCTCATTATCTTCTAGCAGAAAGGTGCACTTGGGATATTTCACAGGCTCCGTTCCCCTTCCATCCCTTCGGTTGTTCTTGTGTCCATATCGCATCACGCTGTACACCAAATTTCACTGTCCTGTTGGTTCTTTAGAGATTCTGGGTGAACTGGATCAGGAACCCAACCTGGTTCTCACATATAACAAGCCCAATCTAAGGGCAAAACCAAAATCAGAGCAGACAAGGCATGGCCCAAGAGAGTATTTTCACCACTGCAAACAAGACATTGTTCAGCCACAAGTGACACCCAACAGCAGCCACCGCTCCAGCCTGGAAGCAGCAAAGCACCAATAAGTACCTGGAAATCTGATTCAGCTGGGCAGAGCACTTCATAGCAGGTTGTAGCTCCATTAATGTTAAGTGCTGGTTGAGTAAGGCCAGGTTATTGAACCACAACTTAACAATTTACTCCCTCTGCAGACAACACGAGTACTGCACGAGCACTGAATCTGCTGCAGCAATCCCTGTGCACGCTTGCCTACCGTGCTGCAACACACATCCCATAAAATAGGGCAGGAACATTTTTTATACAGTACATACTTTTCTGTCTTCCAGTCCTCATGAAAATGGACTGATCCATACTGTCAGAAAACACATAATCAAAATTTCTTCTGCTTGTTAAAGTCTGTGCATTGAAGGCGACCCTACCTTCCTGTTTTTCAGAAAACCATAAAAACAAGATTATCATACTGAGATTCCATATCATCAAAAGTGATACAAAAACTAGGCAACAACTATCAGCTACTACCACAATAAAAACATGGCAAACTGATTTCCAGCAGCCAAGTACTGCAAAATTTAGTGGTATCAACAAGCAATTGAAATGTTTTGGAAATACACAGCTTTATTTACCCCCGCACAAAAAACCAACCAAGCCCTAGATCCTGGCACCCAGATTGACAACAGAGCTCTTATTTCCCCAGATGTGGAAGATCCACTCACCTCTGGAACACAATTTTCCACTAATGTGGACTTCTCCCTGCCACAGCACAGCAGGCAATGGATGTGTATAATTTTAAGGGAAAATAAGGCATTATTTGCATTCACATTTAAAGGAAAATACTTTATACATATTCTGAACTCCTCAATAAAGAGCGACACAAAAACCCAGCGCCCTCACCAAAATAACAACAAAGAAAGCTGTAGAAAGTAAAAGGCTGTTCAATGCATGCTGGTATGCCCAAAGGAACCTTTCAACCTCCTGGGCTGACATATTAATACAGACTTCTAATTTCTTTAGCAAGAAATAAAGAATGTGCAGAAGTCTTGGCTGTGTCAAGACTATACCCAAAGCCGCTTTAAAAAAAAAATAAAGACACAAAATTATACAAGAACCTACAAAAACAAGTATACTTTCTCAAATTGAAATAAAGGAAAAATATAGATTTGAGTCTATGGTATTAGAGAATCGTTTGTGAAAAAGGTTTGCACAGGAAATTTTTGGGAAGATAAAGGGGAATACAATCCTGCCAAGAATGGAGAATATTTTAACAGCACAGTCCTTTTCTCATAAAGTCCATCAGCAAACAGAGGTCAAGGCCATTAATAAATTCTAAAAATAATATTTACCAGACCTTTATCTTTCTGGCAGGTATAATTCTGATAAGTGACTATTCTAGATAATATTTAACATAAAAGTTTATTTACAAAAATACTTGCAATAGCCTGAAATCAGATTTTAACCAGAATCAATTCAAGCCAGTAAAATCTACAAGTAAATCGAGATCATGTTGTTGGGTTGCTTTCTGGTTTGGGGTTGGGTGGGATGGGTCTTTCTGGGGGCCTTTTCAAGTAGGGTCTAAGAAATAAATACTGACACACATGAAATGCTGAGGAACAGATAGGTCTAAGTCATCCCTAAAATACTATCAATGTCTGATCAAAAATTTCTTGAAACACGATTATAGATGAACATATGCAATTCATATTAAAACACTAAACTTTCTGAATAACAGCACACCAAACTTTGTGAATTCTTCCCACACTGGATTACACCAGTGGAATTGCCAGGAAGAAAAGACAGTAGGAGTATCAGCCCTCTGTTTCCACCACAACCACTGAGAAAAGCGAGTATGTGTGTGTACATACGTGAGTTAATATGGAAATCAGAGGGGAAAGGCACATTTGCAGAAGAAGCTTTAGGTAAGAGCTAATGCAGCAGAAAGGTCATCTTCCTCAATTTTTACTGTTGTTTTAAGCAACCATGACATTTTCCTAGGCCACTTTGAAAATCACATAATTGGCACAATCACGGGGCTTAGGCTAGCACCCCAATTCAGACAAGCACTGGTTACCTTAAAGTGAAATCTTATCTGGATTCCTCGTGTAGGTTTTCATCAATGACATCACACAATTCCACATACCTTCTTTTTCAAGCCCACTTAGCTATCATTTAGTTTAGAAATCATTATTTCTTAGAAATGCCGTTTGTGGAGGGAGGAATCTATACACACAGACAGACAAGTATGATTCACCCTTTATTAAAAATTACAAATGTAAAATCTTTCAAAAACATAGACATGTTCTGCATGCATATTAGCAGAAGAAAAATATTTTAAAAGGAATAAGGGAAATTGGTTTTGCTTAAGAGGCTCTCGTTCCCCAAACACCACAAGCTGCAAAGTGATAAAAAAGTTACTAGCAACTGACTTAAAAAGAATCATAACTGTGCACATCTAATAAAAGTAACTGCAGGAGAAAAAAGAGAAATGTTCTAGTTGGCAGTGGGTGCTTGGCACAGTCAACAAGGTAGCAAGGCATTTTAAATGCCTCAACTATGGTTATTAGACACTACCACCAAGTGTAACTGATTGAAGAAATGGGACTCTCTAATACGAAAAAAAAAATTTACATCAATATTCTAAAGATTCATTATTAATGTGAAAAGTCAAAGTCATCTTCTTTTGGCCACCCACTCCTTTTCGCCATGTGAGCTGCAAATCTGAGGCAGTTCAGAAAGGGTATGACATCAGGGTTCAGAAAATAATGCTGCTAAAACAAGACATATTCCATGCTGGTCATCTACTGGCTTTAGAGAACCATGTAGCCTATTTTTTCCCTTCACCTGATCTTAGCTTGCAGCCATTTATATTGTAAGTTAAAAAAAAAAAAAAGGCAAAGATTTAGAATACCAGAAACTTTAAAATATTTTAAACTTTGAAGGGTTAATCACTGTAAAAGTCTGCAAAAATGTGTGATGCCTGACATGGTTGACACATCAGAAAAGAAACCTGACTGGAAATAGGATCTGGTCCAGATCACACAGAGGTGTGATGCTGCTGTTCTGATGACACGAAGGAAGAGGTATTTTGCAATCCCCAGACCACAAGAATATGGGACAGCTGAAACCAACCTTGGGATGTTGGGTCTGGCATGGTTTTAAGCTATGTGTGTTTTATTACAACACTTCAGAGCACCAACTAATTTGAGCATGATTTCCTCTGTTCTAGCTGCAAGACAGCACAGAAATGAAGAGAAAATTAAAGATCAGTCTAAGCTTTAATAGCAAGGCTGAGCTTTTATATGTGTGGCATCTTATGTGGAGTTTTTATGTCTTGTCTCACCAGCAGACAAGTATCTCAGCAGGCACCTCTGCACTCCAATCTGCACTGCTAAAATGATCTCTACATGAATTTACCTTGAAAATTTTCAGGGCTTTGCACAGGTCCCTCCCTGGCTGCCCCTGTTGGCATAGAGCCACCACCAAGCAGATTAAGAGCAACATTTAGTTAAATAATGGGGTTGAGTTAAGAGATTTGAAATGATGACACATGTCCTAATCTGGAGTACAGATCAGGATGCCTGGAGTGTCGCAACCCCGCAGATCTCCATCACCTGAACAAAATTCCACACGTAACAGCTCTGAGCACTAAACATTTCAGGATTTCAATCCTGCAAAGCAGCAGCTACACTCACCTGCACATCCTAGAGAGATACCACCTTGGAGAACAAAGACAGGAAAGAGCACCCAGCCTATGTCATCACCAAGTCTGATTACAGTTACTGATCTAGAGGTAGCATGGACTAATGTCATATCAGAAGACTTCTTTAAAAGCCTTATGAGAAACTGTCACTCCAAACACAACTACTGATGGCAGCCATGCTCCTACCTGCATTATTTCCCTGTTTACTGTGCCTGCCCCTGCAATGGATGGCAGCCTTGACTCAGTGCAAGCAGTCAGTCACACACGAGCTCTCACAGCTGGCAGGAGCTACCTGCCCAAGCAACAATGCTCAACCAGAAAGGCAGTAAAACATTGGGTCTTTGTATTCAGGCATTCCATCAGTCTTCTGGTGAACTTTTCTCACTATATAAATAATGCAATTTATGAAAATTTCATCAGGTAAAATAACTAGAAAGCAAGAACTCCATCATCCTTAATCCATGAAAGTACATGATAACAAATATCCAGCTACATGGAACGTTCAGCATGATGATGGGATACAGCCCTTTCAGGTTGAGTACACTAAAAAGTGCCCTTTTTTTTTTGAGACCATATTGGAAATGGCCAAAGAAAAAGTGAAGCATGGCCTACAAAACAATAGGAAGATTGTAGCAATGATGGACAGAACTGAGAATAAAATAAAAACAGGTAAAATCTCTTCTTTTCCTCCTTATGGGTAGTAGGCTGGTTTCCCTCCTAAAAAGTATCATTATTATTTTAGATATTATGTTTTTCACTGCAACACTATTTTCAGAAATCTGTAGTATCATACAAATATGGAAAATACCACGCATCCTCCTCACCCTGCTCCAAGAATAAGGCAGATGCTTCATTCACCGAGGGCAGCTGTGTAGCTCGTGATGAGCACAAAAAACCACTTGAGAAAGGTAAATGCCAATCTGTTACTGGCTATTTGAGCTTTGGCACAAGCCTTTGGTGAGCCTGCTGGGCACGTGGATAAGCTATGCAACCGTTCTAACTCAGTCATGCTGCCAGAACTTGGACCATTGAGTCTGAAACTAGATGGGTTTGGGAAGCAGGCATCCCTCACGAGGTACACAGACACCTGCTTGAAGAAGGTCGTGCTGCCACAGATCAGCCAAGACACCCAAATTCAGATGACACTTGCTTACTTCTCTTCCACCTAAAGTGAGGAGATCAGTTTATCCATTTCTCCCTTTCAAATGCATCAAGTTTTAACAGCCCTCCTCCTTCTGGAGGCATTTTTCTATATATACAAACCAAATGTTCCTACAGTTAAAATACAGAAATAATATGTTGCCACAGGCTTGTAACATTTAGTTTTTCAAACTTAACCAGTTAAAGTCCAGTGCAAACACAGAACCATGCTTCTTCACAAAAACAGATTCCTGACACTATCATTTTCTTATCCTCATCTCAACATTTCATCTGAGGTACAACATATTCAAGCACTAGCTAAGAAAGAATAACCAATATAGGACACAAGAGAGCAATTTTACTAAGCTCTCATTACGGGAAAAACAACATTTGTAGTTGTAAGAGCTCATAAACATACTAAAGCTATACCTTCAAACCTAGTAACAACAGAATATAATATGTTCTTCTTAAATATTAAAGCCAGCACTTTGTTTTTATTAAAGGCAGAGTAAAATTCAGCAAGATAGCAACAAATCTAATAATAACTGAAACTCAAACAAAGAATTACGCATCAGACTGAGAAATACCACTCTGGTCCTCATTTCAATTCACGCCTTGTTTGTTTAATACAGGGGAATAAAAAAAAAATGAGGAGACAAAAAAAAAAAAAAAANAAAGAAGTAGTAATTTGCCAGCTCACCTGGACACATTTTCTGGAATGTACTCTAGAACTGGATACCCATCGCTTCTTCTGGATGCCAGCTCTGAATGCGACTTCCAGGTCTCCATGAGCGTGCTGACAGCAGGGAAGGAGCTCAAGTGCTGAAATGCCTGCTCTCGAGCAACCGGCCGCGACAAGGATATTGTGCCCTGGGCACCGATCCTGTAGTGAAATGACTGTCCACCTGAATTTACACCCACGATGGCAGAGGATGGTATACTGTTTTCTTGGTAATAGCTGCCATCATCAGGCTCCTGCTTAATCCCCACACGTAGGCCTGGATTGGGAAAACCGCTACCTTCGCAGTTTCCATCAAATGAAGAAACAGGTGGTCCTAAAATCCCAGAAAGAGAGTAATAGTCTTTGTCATCCATAAAAGAAAAATAGGAGCCATCTGTAAATGGGAAAGGATTTACTGTTTGGTTCCCTTTAAAGGAGGCACCAGAACAAGGATGTTTGGCCGACTCTTGCTTCACTGGTACTGAAAAGGGGGAATCAGAGTTTATTTTGCTGCTGCTGTCACCGATGCAGGCGCTGCCAAAGGACCCATCTGGCTCAGGCTTTATGAACTGAACAAGGTTCATCTGGCTGCTGTTGGAGATGGCCTTCTCCATTTCCTCCATCTTAGGAAACGTGAGTTCTTGAGCACCCTTGTCTTTTGTTTCTGGACTGGGAACGGTATCTTGGCTTCTGCTAGGTCCCGCTGCCGTGCCGGAAGGCGGGAACCCTATGGAGTTGTTGACAGGGCTACAGATGGATGATCCCACAGTGCTGACCGCTGGACTAGAACGAGTGGACCTATTATTGGCATTGGAAGGGCTGGCAATGGAGCTCCTGGAGTTCAGGTTTGCAGGACTTGACACAGAAGATCGCATAGTGATATTACTGGGACTCGAGACGGGAGATTTCACGCTGCAGTGACTGGGAGGGCTGGAAATCGGCGACTTCATGCTACTGATGGGGCTGGAAAGCGGAGAGCCGACGTTGCTGACGTGCGCGGGGCTGTGCAACATGGAGCCTCGGGTCTCAACGTTGGGCGAGCGCGACAGAGGGGTGCCCTGCCCGATGGGGCTGTGCATGGCAAAGTTCCCAAAGTTAGTGGTAGTTGAGGACACAGAGTTAACTCCCGCGGGACTACATACTGAGGAGGCCATGTTCTGAGGGCTGCAGCCTGAGGGGCTTTTCTCTTGACACATGATAGGGCTTTTGACAATCGAGTGCATGGCACCACCGTTCACAGAGCTCCCAGAGTCCGACATCAAAGACCTCAAGGGCCTGCTGGCGCTGTGAAGGGGAGAGGAGCAATGGCCGTTCTCCTTGTAGAGCTTCACCAGCTGCTCCACGTTCTGGTAGATCTTTCCTGGGCTCCCCTGGTTCTGCTGATCATAGTGGTAATCGGCGTCTCGTATTGAATCCATATATAAACCCATGGATTCAGCCACTGTTGCTGACAGCTCCTTGGACTCTGTTTCGGTTTTGATGTCAGAGGGCAGAAGACCAGGCTGGCTGTTGTCTTGCTGCAGGCAGGAGAGTAGCTCAGGTTTTTCTTTGCCGTTTCCTTGAGCGCTGCTGTTCGCGAAAGTGCCGGCGGCGCAGCTTACGTTTACAATCTCCATGTAGTTACTGTCATCAGTCTGCTCTCCAGCACCTATGGAAGAATACTCCACAGACTGAGAAACTTGACCCCACCGTCTCTCCATATCTAAGCCTTCTGGGTAGCTGTGGTATCCTTTTGTCTCCATAACTAGCAAAGACATATATAAAAAAGTAAAATTAATGACAGGACAGTGTGACTTCCTAAGGAAATTTCCTAATTTCCTAAGGAAACAAGGCGTATCCGCTCTCTCTGTCTATCCTCCTCTCTCTCTCTGCCTGCCAGGCCCGTTTCCCTGCCCCATCCATCATCTCTCAACCATTTGCCCAATTTCAATCAAACCGAGGGAAAAGGTCTCATGGATATGACAGCACCATGGGTTCAGGGAGAAAACGGCTCAGCAGTTAGGAAACACACAAATGACTGCTCCCAGCCCTGCCCCAAAAAGAACGGCTTGGCAATGTCAGCACAACCGCCCACCCTCGCTGGCCACAGCCCCATGGCCAGTGACAGCTGCACCAGGGGCTGTCCCTCACCCAGGGACCTGGAAGGAAAAAAGGGAAGGGGCAGTAAGGAAGGAAGGGATCCAGAGAGGTCCTGGAAGGACACGCTGGTGGCAAGCAGGATGCAAACCCTGTGGAAATTTCTCATTACAGCTCTGCTCCTCCAAGGACCTTCCACTGCCATGTTACAAGGACAACAAAGCAAGGGAGGCTGCTGTTTTAAGGGGGTTTCTCTTCATCATCCTCACCATCCAGCGTACCACAGGACGCTTTAGAAGGAATCAGAGGTTCCGAGGGGCTGGGAGCTGACCTGCCCCTTCCCAGCTAGACAAACTTCTACAACCTCACAAGGAGGCAAGAAGGTGTGGGGAGAGAAACAGGACAGAAGCTCAGTAGGAAACATTTCTGCCACAGATGAAGGGGATCAGACTAGTTGGGAATGCATGGCTATTAACATTATTGATATAATTCTGCCAATTCTACTAACCTCCACGGCAGCCAGCAAGAGGAATATATAAAGAAAAGCAAACCTTGTTCTAAAATGGACCCTAAAAAAACCCCTCCCATCCCACATACCGCTTTCTCAAGGTAAGGAACAAAATGCATGACCTAGTCTCCAATAATCTGAAAACCACATATAAGTAACAACAATTTCTAATTTTTTAAGGATTCGGCTCATAGTATCATTAGAACTGCAGAAACTCAAGTGCCAACAGTTACAATATCAATATTATGCAAATATTTTTTCTTTCAGAATATATTAATTTTCCAATATTTAATTTAGTGTTTAGCCCCTTTACTTAACACTACTTAACCACGCTATTTTAAGCAAAATTATAAAACCAAAACAAAAACCTTAAAATTAATGACTTGAATACTTCTTTGCCCTTACTTAGCTGAAACTACAGCTCTGTGCCTACATTCCCCTCAAGCACAAATTCTATTAGAGCCTAGAATTATGTGTCTCACATCATCATGTATATCAAATCACATTCCTATAGTCTAAAATTTTCAGACAGAAGTGCCTAATTCCACATAAAGTCACTCCCAGATAATCACCTACCCCTGATTTAAGTGCTGAGCAAGCCTAATTCCTAGAGAAATCAATTGCAGCTGTGAGTGACCCGCATTTCTGAAAACCAGGAAACTTAGTTAAGGCTTAAAATTAGGATGTAAGTTAATTTTAACTCTCAGAAACACCAGCAGAACCACTGCATACCAGGAAATCTCTGCTACAGGCCTAACATTACGCCAGTGTTTGGGCTTTGTAGCGACTTCTCCCACAGCAGTAAAATTCAAACTTCATATATAATCAATAGGCAAGCATACTCTAAAACTTCAGCAAATACAATCTGGGTCACACACTAAGGAAAAGAAATTAGAAAATGCCCTGATCCTGCACTTGCAAAGGCTGGTAAATATATCTGAGGATCAAAAAACAGCAGAGATTTTTTGTAGCCTGATAAAAGTTTGATTTAAAATGATAGATATAAATTAGGGAGAATGCAGTAGCAAACAGATTATTTTGGGAGTGCTGGTTTCTGTCACCTCCAAGCTCCTCAGTGGATACCAGAACCAAATTAGTCATCTCAGAGGTTAGTGGTAGCATTAGGGTTTGGGCTTGTTCTTTTAGGCAGAACTTAATACAACTTGACTGGCACGTATATGCACAGCTTCACACTTCACCTACTGCACACACATACCTTTTTAGTAACTTTCACTAAACGAATCTGACTAAGGGCTGAAACATCCACGGACATCCACAACATCCATAAAGCTCAGCAGTGTTACTTATCGGAACCAAGACCATCTCTATCTACCTTTTTACAAAGCAAGATACATTGGGAGCGGAGCAGCTTCTCCAGACTCCCTCCCCGAAGAGCCACCGAGACGCTGCGAGTTGTGTATTTCACCCCAAACATATCAACAAACACAGCCCTCGGCAGCACAAGTCTCCGATAAATCAGGCATGAAACCAGTCTCGCAGCAACAGCCAAATAAAAAATCAAATGGTACCTGGTATCCCTGCAACCAAAAGGTCACCTAGATACGGGGAAAACCGAAGTAAACCCAGTTTCATTAAAAAAAAAAAAAAAAAAAAAAAAAAAAAAAAAAATGGGCGCTCAAGGGGCCCCCCCTTTTTTATCTTNCAAAAAACTGGCGGCTCAAGCGGCCACCCATTTCTTAATTCTCGGTGTTTGTAAACGAAATTTTCTTGAAGTTTTACTATCTGCCAGCCACTCCGCTGACACGAAACTGCCCAGGGGACCAGAGTTTCATGGCTGGGCTGGGGTGTTCCCCGCTTTCTCCAGGGCAGTAGGGCAGAGCGGGCAGCGCCGCTGCCCCGGCACGGCCGCCCAGGGACCTGAGCGGAGCCGGGCGCGGGTCCCCGGTCCCCGCGTGTCCGCAACACCCACGCGGGCAAAGCACGCTGGTTTCCCTATTCACCGCTGCGCTGAGAGCAGCATCACCGCGCTCCCAGGAGCGGCCAGCCCTTCGCACCCATGCCCCCCCCGCCTGTCTGCTCTCCCGCAGGTGCAGTCCGGGCTGTCACGCGTGGGGGAGCCCAGCAGTGCCCGGGAGCTCCCTCCCTCTCTTTTCTCCCTCCCAAGAGTCAGCAGGGGAGGCGGAATACGAGAGCCCAAACCCGCTTTCGGCCGAGCCCGCCCCTCCGGCCGCCCGCACGATGCCGAAAAGCGCTTTTTCCCGGGCAAACGCCGCTGCTCGCCCGGCGCGGCAGGGCGGTC